>VDFB02021082.1:0-19861 GCA_007258455.2 Sequoia sempervirens | reverse complement strand
TAAAAATATGTAAGGAACACAATTTATCACTCAACAATGAGAAGTGTTTCATGATGATGACACAAGGAATTATGTTAGGACACTTTATATCCAGTGAAGGAATACAAGTTGACCCAAAGAAGATTGAAATTATATCTTCCCTACTTGTACCACAAAAACAAAAAGATGTAAGAATTTTCCTTGGACATGCAGGTTGCTATAGGCAATTCATCCAAGATTTTAGTAAAATTGCTACGCCTTTGTTTATTTTGTTGACAAAGGACAATGAGTTTGATTGGACTAAAGGTTATCAGGGTTCATTTGAGAAATTAAAGGTAGCTCTAACTCATGCACTAGTTCTTAGAGGTCCAAATTGTACATTTCCATTTCACATACACACTGATGCATCAAACTTTTCCATTGGAGTAGTCCTCAGGTAGAAAGAAGAGAATAATGAATATGCAATATATTATATCAACAAAAACCTCCAAGGAGTAGAGTTGAACTGTACTGTGACATAAAAAGAAATGTTTGTAGTTGTTTATGCCATTAACAAGTTCAAACACTATATAATTGGCTATCAAGTGTTCATACATACAAATCATACATCAATCAGATACTTGATGAATAAACCAGTAGTAGGTGGAAGACTTCTAAGGTGGTTATTATTGCTCCAAGAATTTGACATAACAATAGTTGACAAGCCTGGAAAAGCTAATGTGGTTGTTTATTTTCTATCTAGATTGCCTACCCAATCAATAGAAGGGGCGGTTGATGATTCTTTTCCTGATGAGCATCTATTTTATCTAAATGTACACACTCCATGGTTGGCTGATATAGCTAACTATTTGGTGACAGGGCAGATTCCAGGATACTTTTCTCCAAGAGAGAAAAGACAGTTAGTTCACAAATGCTTCCCTTATTCTTGGATTTCTGGATTTTTATTTTACACTAGCCTAGATAACATTATGAGAAGATGTATCAGGGAGGATGAAGTGTTTGATATATTGAAATCATTCCATGATGAACCCTATGGTATATATAATGTAGCCAAGAGGACAACCTTTAAAATCTTGACAACAAGATATTACTGGCCAACTCTACATAAAGACTCTGTTAAGTATACTAGAAGTTGTGACCAATGCGAGAGAATGGAAAGACCCACACAAAGTGATGAAATTCCTTATTGGACCTATCTCTCCCACTTCAAATAATAAGGAATACATATTGGTATGCACTGACTACTTAACCAAATGGGTAGAAGTTAAAGCATTGTAGTTTTCCAAAGATGACAATGTAGCAAAATTCTTATATGAGGAGATCTTCACAGGTATGGTGTATCTAAAGAGATAGTGATTGATCAAGGACCACAGTTCACATCGGACCTAATTTCCAAATTGGTGGAAGAGTATCAGTTCAGGCACAAGAAATCGACCCCATATCATCCTCAAGCTAATGGTCAAGTAGAGGTCACCAACAGGGAGATTGAAAATATATTGACAAAAATAGTGCAGCTTCATACGAGAGATTGGGTATCTGGATTACTAGAAGATGTTTGGGCATACAAAACCACATGGAAGACAACAACAAGTTTTACCCTTTATGAATTGGTTTATGGAAAAACAACAGTATTTCCTATTGAATTTGAATACAAAACATTAAGGACAACAGTAGATTTGGGCATGGATGTAACACAGGCAAAAAAAGAAAGGTTGCATTCACTAGTACACAAACAACAATATATGACTAAATAAACTACTAAAAATTGTATATAAATGACTAAGTTTAGTCACGTGACTATTAGTGGTTTATTTGTAGTCATTTATAACACCACTAAATTTATGACTAAACTATTTTAGTCATTTATTTAAATAATTTTAATCATCGATTTTACCATTGATTTGGTCATTGATTTAGTCATTGATTTTAGCCTCATTAATTTAGTCATTTTATTTACTCATAGTAGCCATTTATTTAGTCGGTAGTCATTACTTTAGTCATATATTTAGTCATTAATTTAAATACATATTTAGTCATATATTATAGTAATTAATTTAGTTATTACTTTAGCTATATTTGGGCCATTACCTAGGCTCATTTTTATTTACTATTTTCATTCATTAGTAAAGTAAATATAGTCATGAAATGAATAATTCTATTAATTCTACTCATAAATCTTTATAATGCAAAACTAACATAATATTAAACTTGAACTAAAAAACATAAAGAAAATAAAAATATTACATATACCAACAAGCTACAACATGCTAGAATTAAATAAAGATTGATCCAATCATGATAAATAGTACAGGACCTTAATAAAATCTTTCAATGCAATGTATATATATATATATCAAGTTACAAGATGTCAAAGTTGTCTACATATATATAAATATAAATAAAATGTCGTTCGTCTAAGAGTTTCCAACTCTTTCAAATACACCATGATAATTAAGATCCCTGAACAACACATTCAAAATACTGCATAAAGTAGTGAGCCAAGATGTCTAACATTAACTAGTACATGATAAACATGTTCAACTATGTCATTTTCTACAAATATTTTAGTGGCCACCGTGTGAAGGTTCCCTTTTTCTCTTTCAAATGAACTCCATCTATTTTGTCTTCATAAACAAGGGGTATGTTACTTGTGATCTTTAGAATGTTTACATTTGCATCTCCTATTCCTTTCAAGTTGACTCCCTAACTTTATCCCCTTCTTTGAGTTTATCAATATATTTTTGCAAAAACAAAACAAAAATACATTATATTACATAGGTAATGATTACCCTTATTTGCATATTAAAACAACCATTACTTACTTAAATAGTACTTGCATGTGTGTGTTAAAATAATTGCAAAAGGAAAATTTCAAAATAATTGTAATGATCAATCTAATTTACTAAAAAACCAACACTTATTGCACTGCTTACAATGTTACTATTAGCTTCATGCTAATCAGATACAAAAGCCACAAATATAATTATGCACTACATTACCATGCACGCAATATGAGAGCACTACTATTGTTGCTGCAAGGTGAAGGTGAAATACATTGGGATGTACAAAAACAATGGCATTAAAGCTCTGAAACATAACCCCATGCATTCAAAAATCAAGAAAAATTTGGATTTAAAAATAAAGGTAAAAAATTGTAGAACAAGAGATAAAAACTATTTTTTTAAAATTGAAAGGCATTTCCATAGCCTAGAGATATAGAAAGCAAATAAAATAATATTTTTAAATCCAATTAAATTGCACAGATTTATGTAGTCTATATTCAAGGGCCTTTGATTACATTGCATTGCACCAAACCCTCAAAGAATTACTTCACATTGCATAACCAATAACCAGATGCTGATAGATTTAATAAATTTCACCATACCATAGTTTTTACAAAGTCAACCTAAGTAGTTATGCACTACTCACATTGCATAACCACAACTAGGAGAGCAGCTGCCAATTGCATTTGCTTGTCAGTGGCATCTCTATGAGACCACATTTCTTTTAGGAATTTTTTCAAACAATTCACTCCCTTGTCTATGCTACCACATTTTCCATACATGTCTACCAAAGCATTTTTTCAAACAGTTCACTACCTTGGAAAAAATCTATCAAAAGCATAATAGTAAGCATGAGACCATAATAGTATGAGGCTCCATAAATCTTTCCCCGTCCCTAAATAAAAATTAGCACTATCGACCTAACAATGCCTCATCGGTGGAACCCCCATTATAGCCTCGTCAATGGCCCAATGAAAGCAACTCATAACCTAGTATCGGTGTAATTCAATACCCTATTGAGCTAACTCCTAAGGCACTCTCCCCGATAGACTGACAGAGTCAACAAAAGTAAGCACATCGTTGTGACACATGAACATCGGTGGAACAAATGTTTGCATTCCCCCGATGGCCCGATATAACCTTGGATTATCAAGTGCATAATGTATATCAGTGGAGTTGGGGTGCATCAGGGTGACGTTATCTAGCATCCCGCTGATAGACCTAAGGAAAGTTGTTCATCGGTGGAGAAGATGGCTATTGGTGGAAGAAGAATCATAGTCTCACTGATACGATGATAATGATTATTCTAACTGATGTGACATCTTGAGGCATCGTCAAGATATTTAAAATTAATGCTCTCCCCTGATGACAAGACAGAAATGGGTGGTGCATTTAGGGAGCTCTAAAATGGAGTAATTGTAGGTTTTAATTCTTGAAGTGAATGAGAGAAGTGTGGAGTCAGGTGGCAACGATGACTGACATATGTCGAGCATTTATGGAAAGGAATGTGAATGAAGTTATTAAATTCTTGAGGCATTACTTTCTCGATGCTCCTCTACTATGGAAAATAATAGGTGTGAAAATGGTGTATAGGAGGTGGTGGCTCTATCTCTTCAAAGGTGATGGAGGCTAGTTTCACGCTTAAAACGAAGAAACAACTCTCACACTTTTATGGAGAACCATCGGTAAAGAGACTAATGGGGTGTTTCCTATACAATGATGAATGATTAGTGTAGTCAGTGCAACTAATTATGGGAAGAGGATTCGGCCAACTCACGCACAGGTACATAACTAATTTGGACATTTATTCGCTCATAATGGCTTGGGGCTTAGATTTGGGAGAGATGATTGAAGTTGTGAAAGAGGTGATGAAGGCATTGGTGCATAAGGATTATCTAAAGAACATGGACTCACTGTTGGAATGGACGATTCCAGGAGTTGGGATGGATATCAGTGAGGGAATTGAAAGTGAAGAGGATGAAGAAATAGTGAAATGTGTACCCTTTGTGAAATGGCCAGAAGGAAAACATAAAGCCAGATGGAGAAAGGGAGTAGCACGTGGGTGGGAGGCTCTGAAATTGATTGTGGAATTAATAGAGGTTGAGGCAGTGATAGTGAAGGCAAAGGTTGAAGCGAAGCGGTTGAAGAAGTTGGAGCAGTTGGAGAAGTTGGAGCAGCGACCTCAGAGGAAGAAGAAGAAGAATGGGACCTCTATGGAAACAATGGCGAGTAGCTCATCTGCAGCTCTACAGTTAACATAATCCTTTTCCATGAATTTGAGTTTTTTGGTTGTCTGTAGTTAGTTTTTGGGGGTTTTACAAAACTGTGGCAATGAAAGGAGTTTTTGGTTTGTAGGGTAGTTAGTAGCCATTCGTAAAAGATGGTGAATGTAATTTTTAGTGAATTTTTTTATTTTGAAATAGTTGTTAAGGACTAGCAGTGAAGTCATTGCAAATAAACTGTAAATTTTGAAAACAGTGAATATATAAACTCTCCAGCCATACAACTATAATCTCAAAAAAAAATCTAAATAAGGAAATTAATAGTTTGAATGCAAGTAATCTATGTCAATTTTCAAACATTAATATTCTCCAGTTGTCACCTAAACCTGATTTAATAAGTAATAAGCACTTACTAGTAATCATGCCTGCCCACAAAAGTGGCTCATATAGGTAAGAATAACCTCCCACTCCTGTAATAATATTTTCATGGTCACTGTTAGTATATAAAAATAAATTTGGAAAGAACAGAGTTGCAAAGATGGAATAGAATGAAGACTCTAAAGAATTTATTTTCACATTGTAGCTTTCTAACAATCCAACATGACACTAAAGCTTAGTGTTTGATTTTTGTTCAACACAAAAACAAGAATTGAGCCATGGGATAGAACATTGAAATCAATATTTTTTTCAAAATAAGTTAGTATACTCAAATGTGAAAGGAGATGAAAGCATAATCAAAGAAATGTGTTAAAAGGGCGCCTCCATTTATGTGCAGTGCAGGTGGCAATTGTCTAAATTTTGAAGTTCAATATTGAAATTTTATTTAAAATTAAAATATAAATGTCCTTAGTTGATCAGAAGTAACTAGTAGATAAAGCTAACTAGTTCAAGGTATTCACTGTCATGTTTACACATTCCCTAAGTATCTACTAAACAAATAAATCTTGTGTAGAATATATATATTTCTAATTTGAAGATCATATTTACAGTCATGGAGAGTTACATGAGGTATAGGTCAAGTCTCTAGCTGATATATAATTGGTGCAAATCTAAGGTCTTAAGTTGTCCTGCCCAATAATCTTTATTCCAATCTTTAAATGACATAAAAGATTGAGGCTTATCCTTTGTTGTTCTCAAATTCTCAATCAAACCATCTTAACCATATCATACTAAAAGTTTATTGGCAGGACCAAAAAATGTAAGTTTTGAGAGTCCCACTCAATCTCAAGGCCAAAAGAATAACATCTGGCTTAAAATAGGTACAAACCAAAATCTTCAAATAGTACAGTGATATCTTCAACAAAACCCTAAGTAGTTAAATCCTTCCATAGTTTTTTGTTGATGTAATTAAATTATCACAAATGATCTAAAAGGTCAAAGGGCCTTCATTTTTCTTGTAAGTTGTAAGCCCTAAAAACAAGTCAGTCAGTCATCAAGGTAAATACATGACTAGAACATGGGTGAGGTAACAATCATCAAGGTGATTACATGACTGGAACAAGTGTGAGGTAACAAAAGGCATTATACCTCTGTCCTCATCACCCAAATCTAGATTTGAGGCAAGCGGAGGAATGTAGCCTACTCACTGCTTCTACACAACAAACTTTAATCTATACTTTCTTTATAAATGTTCTACAAAAGAATGTCATATGACCACCAAAATAATTTCAACTATCACAGTTATATGATTTGTCATCAACACCATCTCATCACAAAACCATTAGTTATAATTTAATCCTGACTGAGGAAATACATACCCGGTACATCCTCTTCAATACAAGGAAGGTGAGCTCAGTCACTTGTTCAAGCCAACAAGTACTCCACAACCTCTCTCCTCCTAGCAAGTAACACCCCTTGAGTTCTCTCAATGGACTCTTCTTCCCATCAAGCTTCAATATGATGGAAATTTTTTGATGCAAATCAATTTGGCTTTGAACAATTCATCACAAAACAAGCTGATTCAAACAACCAATTGATTCACAAAACTCTTCCAAATCACTCCTTTGCAAAATCTCTTCAACTCATCTAGTAGGTCTACAAACCCATATTTTTGACTTTATCTCACAATGAACCACTCAACAATTAATCTATCTACTCTTTTAGACACCCTTTAAGGAAAAATATAACTTACCTTCAAAACCATCATGGGTCACTTTGGACCATCTCACGCAAAACCTAGAAACAACATTGTCCTAATAGACCAATTAGGTCTTTGTTTCAAAGGGGGTACCTCAAATTCTTTCCTCCAACTCCAAACAACCACTCAAATCTTCTTACCAATCAAATAGGGTCCTAATCAATAATTTTTATATGGGAAAACTCTCATCTAACCTCTATATCTAAAAACCCTCACTTTACACTAGCTTGGGTAGGGTTTATTGAAAAATGACATTACCAACCTCTCACAGCTCTGCCACTGCTTCCAACACTCTTCATTATGCCTGCACATGCTTATAATATGAATTGGTCAATCATGACCTTATTAATGACTTCTAGACTCAAAACTCAAACTACCCTAAGACCTCCATGAATCAACATTTCACAAATACCTTGGTGCTCCTACACAAATTTTTAAATATTTAATTCAAGAAGAAATAGAGCTATTCAGACATACAAGTCAAAATCAAATACATTTTTACATTTATGTATTATTATTGCAAACTCTTTTATGAAGGCTCGGACTAGGGTTTTCCTAATTGGTGCCTCTAGATTCCAAGTTAGAATCTTACAAGACTTAAATAGTGTACATACCAACCTCCACTTTACTATCACAACGACCTTTGTTACTATTTTCCCCCTCAATCCATCACAATACCATTGCCAGGAGTCACCTAGAGGTCTCTAGTAGATGATAAGGTGTAATAAGCAAGAGGGGTGTATACCTCTACCCCAACCACAAAGGTTTTCTATGGTCAGGTAAAACCCCACCTTGAAACCCCAAACCATATAAACTCAGTGCTTAATGGGGACCCGTCCCCATCTCGGAAATGTTTCGGGGACTTGGGGGACCCAGAAACTTCCCCCTACCTTTGCATCTGACAATGACACAAACTTGAGCTCCAATTTTGATACAGACCTACCAGTTGCATCTACTGATTAGGGACAGCCATATATTTTCTATTTTTTTATCATTTTATAATTGAAACTTGAAGCCTTTGGGAATTTTTTTATAATTCTTATTTAATATGTATGCACATTGACAATAAAAGAATTTGAATTGTGTTACTTTGTTTGTCAATTCTTATGTGAAATCTCAATTCAAGTCTAATGTTATGTATCAATCTTCTACAATGCCTATGATGAATTCTTTATCAATGTTCTAATATGAATATTTGAAATTTTTCTATATTTTTAAAAATTTCCCTATTTTTTTATAGTCGTCCACTACCATCCCCTTAAAAATGACTAAAAGTACACCCATACCAAAAACACGTCCCACCGTCCCCTATTGTCCCCCTGTCCTCGAAACTTGGGGGAGCATAGTATAAACTTGATTTGATGAAAAAAGACATTCAGGCATACAGGAAAATCTGACTCTACAACATTGAAAACACCAAATAACAACAACTAGAGGAAAAACTAGCTTAAGTAGACAATATATGCAAGATGTGGAATCATAGATAAAATACCTGAATTGTTTGACAAAATGCCTCAAAGAGATTTCATCTCATGGAATAAAATGATTGATTGCAGAATGTGCACAAAATGGATTTTGCAAGGAACCTCTTAAAATCTTTGAATTAATGAAGCACTCTGGAACACATCCTAACATTGTAAGCTTTGCTTGGGTTCTAGGTGCATGCAGTCATGCAGATTTAGTGGATGAGGGCTGCACATACTTCACATGTCAGTAACCCTTATTGCATTACAATTTACATATATAGTTGATCATTAGGTGTGCATGATTGATCAACCATTCAGATTTTTAGTTGGATCCTAAAAATGTTGCAACTTAAGTTCTTCTCTAAAACATATGTATGAGGTTCAAATAGTAAAGAGATTGATGAAAGATAGAGGAATTAAAAAGATACCTGGATGTTATAGTTGGATATGCTTTGGTAGACAATATATGCAAGATGTGGAATCATAGACAAAACACTTGAATTGTTTGACATAATTCCTCAAAGAGATGTCATCTCATGGAATGAAATGATTGATTGCAAAATGTGCACAAAATGGATTTTACAAGGAACCTCTCAAAATCTTTGCCCAAATTTGAAAATCTCTAATGTTTAAGGCACGTTTTTCCCAAAACAGCCTAACACATTTTTTGCCCATGCCTTGTTGTTCTTTATCACCATATTGCTTCAATTTCCTGGCTCTAAACCAAATCATGATGATCAGAAAGAAATCCCAATCTTCTAAGTACACTTGTCTTCATGTTGGGTTGTTTTAAACAAGATTTGATTAAGTTTGAAACACCCATTTAGCTCTATTTGGTTCCAAACAAAATTTTCCATATCATTTGAAACCATTACGAACTCCATGCGCTTCATTAGGTAAAAGTGGCTGGGGCTTTACTTTCCAAAGGGTTCTATCGGTTGAAGCGTGTCTTGGTTCCGGCTGATGCATGCGATGGTTTTCATTGGTGTGAGGATCTTCTATCGGCGAGACGAGGTCTCATGTTCCTGCAATGGTCCGATGGGGATGTCGTTGGTGGAATGGTTCTATTTTTCATTGGCGTGAGGATCTTCTATCAGCGGGATGAGGTCTCTTGCTCCCTCGATGGTCCGATGGGGATAGGTGGAGCAGGGGAGACCTTGTCTTATAGAAGATCCTCAATTGAAAAAAACAAGAACCGATAATCATCACTAGAACCATAAGACACATTTGACCAATGAACCCGATAAGATGGGGAATTAGTCGGTTCCATTTTCTATAATGTGGTAAGAGTCAAACGGGTAACACTTATGTCAGGTTAAGAACTCTCCTTGGGTTCTAAATGATTTGCCTCTTTTATAAGGTTTGTGTTGTGATTACCACACGAGATCATAGTTGTTTGGTGAGATACAAAACCCTAAGACAATGAGGTCAGGTTATTGGAAATCTCATAGAGAAGCTACAAGCTACCATGATGATTTTTTTTTTTTTTTTTATATCAGATTCTTGCTTAGCATGGCTTAAGACATGTGCAGATGATATTCTCTCTGCAGATAGGCTTGGGGGAAAGTATTTGCTTGATCTTGTGAAAAGTGGCAAGGAACTTGCAGAGAATGAGACATTGATCAGAGAAACATTGGACAATCTGGATGCATTTGAAGGGAGCTTGGAGTGGCTAAAAATGGTTTTTGGTTCAAATGTTGAGTTTCTGTGCCAATGCGTGTGTGAGATTATTTTGAAGCACTCAAAGAGTCTGTGGGATGAACTTTTTGAAATACTATTTGTTAGTAGGATGAAACAAATAATAGCTAATGGATTTTCAGATCTACGTGAGAAAGTTGAGGTTGGTAAATCCTTGAAGCCATAGTTACATCTATGGAAAGTTACAAAGATGTTGAAACCCATTTACAAAAATTAACTACTAGTGAGGGTTGGATTGTCAAGAGAGGGGACCTAAAAAGTGTCAATTTACTTGGGTTGAGTTTTAGATTTATGATGACAAATGATGAAGACTGGTTTGGTCACCTTAACGCTTATTTTGGAACTAAGGTTAGTCAAATAAAAGATACCATAGATGAGGGATCCAAGAATATTTTGGAAGACCTCCTAAGTTATCTTCATGCACATAAATCTCCTTCAAGGATAAATGATTTAGCACCTTATTTGCAAGAGAAATGCTTCCATTTTATCTCAACATTGATTGTTGAAGTTGAAATTTTATCTTGCACATCTTTCAAAGCTCTCTATCGAAATGAAAAATAGGAGATGCCGGAAAAAATGAACAAGGAGAAACTAGAACCGACAGTTATAGTAGAAAGGGCACTTTCTTAGGAAGGCTTTTAGTTGCTCTTAGTTTTCATTCAACTTCCCTTCCACTAGTTCTTGGCTTGTCTCAACTCTGGTTTGTCGAGAACAAAGCTTCAGTTTGAGGGAAAGGATCTTCGACTTTCAGATATTCTAGTACTGATTTTGATTACCCTCTTCTAGACAGTTCTAGAAGACAAATACTAATGAGAGGGGTTGGTTTGAAGCCTGAATCATAGGATAAAAATAATAGCACCAAATTGAATAAACTAAGAAGAACTATGCACAATCTTTATATCAGAGCTCATAGCATGTGGATATTGTGGATAAATGAAGAGCTTTCAAGCATTCTCACAAGAGATCTAAGGGAGGATGATTCTTTATCCATGACAACTCCTTTGAAGGCCTGTATTCTCATTTGCATTGCATATTTTGTTTGTTGTGGCTTATGGAGTTGGTTTCATTTCCATGATTCATCTAATCACCGATCTCTTCTTGCAATTTTCATGAGATTTCTTCTAGTTCTGGTTTAAGTCATCATGGTTTATATCTAGATATATTAATAACTGAATGAGAATAAAGCATCTAGAGTAAAAAGCTACATTTTATTCTTTCAATCACTTCAAACTCTTTATTTCCCAATAAATAGAAAAGACTAACATGTGCCCTTTCAACCCTTCCAATCCATATTAATCATGGAGATGTAATCTGTAAGTATGCAAAAAAGTATCAAAGGGGAGCCAAAAATTTAGAGATTTTCATAGGGCCTATGAATTAGCTCTTGTTGTTTTTATATGAAAATATTGTTGTTTGTTTTCTATTTATAATAACAAATGGCGTCATTTGGGAACTCCTATTTTTGGGAATTCAATAAGAGTTCTCAAACAAAGTAGGATGACATCTACTGTACAACTGAACTACTGTTCCATTGCACTGTAAAAAACCCCTACCATCGTTGCACTCCTTTCATTGTACTCTACATGGTTGATATAAGAAGAGCCATTTTTCACTTTATTATTGTTCATCCTTTTTATTTACGCGCTACTCTATTTTTTACACTCAACTTCAAAAGTGATTTGCATGCCCCCTCAGAAAGTGGAAGCTAATTTTAAGAGTTCAAATTCTGAAATTTGTATAGACAACTCAATTTACATGTCCCTTAATATCATTTTTATAGATAAAAGTAAGTTTTCCTGTGAACTATGCAATTTGATAGTGGAAACTTCAAAAAGAAAAGAATAAATAGACCTCAATTCCAAGTTCTCTATATAAATCCTTAACTTCTGCAACACAAGATGGATCTACTTTTCCATAATTAGCCTAAAAAAGAACATAATCACTGTTAGTCAACAAACAACTAGTAAAATTATTAAAAAGAATGGATCATATGGATCATATGGCCTGACTGCATACAAATTTGAAAAGTAAAATTAATTGAAACCATGGAAAGTGACTTACCACAAGATTCTACACAAATTGTGTCTGATGCAGAAAAATGGGCAGAGGTTGCAATCCAAAATCAAGCGTCACACTTTACTTCTCCCTTTTGGCAGGCTACCTTGAAAATAAGGTTTCGATTCACTGCTTCATTTTGGCGGGCTACAGGTTTTGACTCACTGCTCCACTTTGGTGTTCATATGATGACACCACAAAACAAAATATTTATTCCACAAAAAATATTTATTAGTAATTTTGATTGTAATATTTTATTATTAATTATGGCGAGCTACGATTGAAAATAAGGTCTTGATGAAGGTTTTAGAGTATGTTTATTAAAATGAAAATTATGGCCAAGATTTTAATAATGAGCACATTTATTTAGTTATTTATTTAGTCATTTTTATTTGTCTAATATAAGTCATTTATTTAGTCATTTAGTTGTGATTTTACCCGATGACCAAATTAGTCACTTATAAATGACTAAATTAGTCATTTATTTTCCAAATACTACTAGTGTTAGTCACGTGAATAAAAATTTTAGTCATGTAGTCATTTATTTTCCAAATTCTACTAGTGATTATTTGAATGGGTTAGATGAGATACGCATGGAATCAATTCATCATACAGAGGTTATGTAACAACAACAAATGAGATGGCATGATCAGTACATAAAGACAAAAGAATTCATTGAAGGAGATTAGGCTCTGCTATATGACTCAAGGTATAAATATTTTAAGGGAAAATTCTAGTCTAGGTGGCTAGGACCTTATGAAATTAGCAAAGTTTACCAAAATGGAGCAGTACAGTTGTATACCATTGATGCAGCCTAGTTCTTACTTCTTATTAATGGTCATAGGCTGAAGTTATATAAGAAACCAATGCAGCATGATGACTTCATCTTTTCACTGATCCAACAATATGGTGCTCACAATGAACCTAAAATAGAAATTGATTTACAGAGTCCTACATTATTACTAAGGGACATGCCAAGCATGTTTGGTGATCTAGAGGTTGAGTTACACAACTCAACCCCTATAATCACCCAAACATAATTTCCCATGCTTTAAAAAACACATGCACACACAACACATTCTCCATGATGTACATACTCTACTCTAGAGGGCCCTATTGTCCATTTATCGAAACCTATTTTAGTAGGGACCTGACAAGTTCATCTATCAAATATAGATGGGCCCTATGCTTGAAGTACCCACAACAAAAATTGTCGTGCCTAAACCTACACTACCTTGGAAAAAATGAATTGATTTCCCACACATTCCATTCATATCACATGCCTCATTCATTTCCCAATAAAGCCCGTGTAGCTAGTCCATCTCAAGTCACCGCCACCAAATTTTCATCCACTCTCATGCATTTAATGCCTATCAAATCAATTGAATGCCAAAATACATGTTTATTTGGTTTCAACTTGTTGCAAGCGATAATTACCATTACGCACATATGAGAGGTAACTTCAAATAATTAAATTAGATTTATTTTGGTATTCATTATTATTCTTGATTTGAGTTATGCATGTGAAAAATATTTCAACAGTACTTTTCATTATTCTCTCATCACCCCTATCAAGTCATGCATGAAGTGAGGTCACTTCAATTTAAGTTGGGTGGAGGGGTATAATTGTCATCATATTTTTTTATTTCTTCCACCCAAGTTTGTTAAGTTGCATTTTATGTCATCCTTTAAAAATAGAATACCTCTCTTTGTTTCTAATAAATTTGATTTTCTCCCTAAAATAAGTTAAGGTATAGAGATTTGGACTTGACTAAGCTGGAAGACAAGGGATTGTGAGTATTGGGTAATGTGCATGTGTCGAATGTGGAGGGTATTCTAATGTCAACACAAACCTTAATGAGACGGTTTACATTCAAAGTTTGAAGCAAGTAAAACTACTATATTCGTAATACAATCAAATCTTTCAAATACATATCATTGTCCTCTATTTCTAGGGATTTATTAAACCGTTTGGCCCTCATATTTCTATGGGCACAAAGGTTGTTAAAATGACTACCTAGAAAACAAGATTTGATGCTTAATATGCAAGCTAAGATGATTTCTATGTGCAAATGTGTGCTGGAATGATTAGTGGTATGCTTCTAAATGAAACAAAATGATGGAAAGGATAATGGATGCAAAGATAAATGAAGGATGATGTTGATGATGAATGAACAAGTGGAGATGAGTGAGATGATATGAAACTAAAATGAACTATTCATGATTATGCATATGCTCAAATGCAAACATAAAACAAACTAACCTAAAATGTAACTATGATGCAATGGGGATGATAAAATGTAACTATGAAGCAATTAATTAATCTAAGATGAGAATGCAAAGTAACACATGATATGAAAACTAAGTATAAGACTCCATGAAAGCTCCAAGCTCCTACAAAAAACCTACATGGTAACAATACTCAAAGTGTGGTTGAAAAATGGCATTATAACACTATTCCAATTTGTATCTCAAAATAGCATTATAACATTACTCAAAAGGTGGATGATAAATACTAAGGCAAGAGGGTGTATTTATAGGGTTTCTTAAGCATTTTGTGAGGTGGCATCTATCAACAGTCTAGATTTGAAGGAGAAATAATAGACGGTGGAGATGAAAGGAATCAGGATGTTGTCCCCTTGACCAAGGACAACATGCCATGTGTGTGGAGAGAATCCCTTGACTAATTGGAAACATGCCAAATGTATGGGATTCCCAAGTGTGTGAAACAAAGACCCATGCTCCAAATTTGTTGGAAGTGTGGGGGAATAAAGTCATGTACTTTTTCTCATTGGTGGAAGTGTGTGAGGATAATTCTAATTAATAATTAGGATTATTTATTTCCATGTGACCTTTATGAGGTGGCACAAAAAAAATTGTAGAAATGTGCTCTAATTCTTAATCAGGATTAAGGAAGGTTAATTAAATAAACACGTTTAGGGTATTTTGTTTATTTAATTATTTAGAAGAATGTGATTTAGGAGAATTAAAAGGAAAGTGAACAATATAAATAAAGTAAGACCTTATTTATATGTAGTTGAAGCATTAATCAAATAGGTTGTATTTAATTAACTGAATGTGATGACCATTTTTAGGTGTATACAAGTTTAGAGAAGGCATTCAGAGAAGTGGCCTAAATTTGATGGTTTTTTAAGTGGTGGAGTTGAAATTTGCAAAATTTGAACTTTTTGAGGTTATAGAAGCATCAAGATAATGGGAGGTGATGTTATACAAAGGGAACCATCTGCTCATAAAGAGATATTCGAGGATATAATGGTTTTACCTCTATTTACCAAAGTAGGATGGTTGGAATATTTCTTGAAGCTGATAGAGTACAATAATGAAATGGCAAGAGATTTTGCAGCTACATTAAAATATGATGAAGCAAAAGTAAAATGGTTGGTGGTGGATGGATCAAAAATGGAAATTTCTCAAGTCATAGGATTGCCTCGAACAAGCTCTGAATACCTAGCTCGTGTTGATGCAGTCACAGCAAAGGAGAAATTTTGTAAGCGGGGTGAAAATTTGGATTCAACATCACAAGGTACCAATAGGATTTCCCTCCCATTTTTTGGGGAAAATGTGTTGCTTATATTATTAAATACCTTACTTGTGATGGCCACCAAAATATTTTATACACTGTGCATTTTAATCTATTGAATCATTTACGGCATGACAAATTAGTCAAATACCCAATTTCATGTATAATATGTTGAAGAGGATGGCCTCTGAATATCAGAGGAAACAAATGAACACTGCATTGTCTCTTCATTACTTGATAACCCTACTAGTTAAGAGAAGTTTGAGAATTCAACATCCATAGGTTAACTGGATGATTTTAAAGATTGCAAAGAAATCACTGAGTTTATTGAGGCACTTGAAGTAGAAGATGAACCTCTACCTAATCCTGAACTAGAAGTTGATCCTAAGCAAGATAAATTAGAGAGAGAAAATTCCCTTGTTACACCATCTGCTTCACCTACCCGTAGCCAAAGCAGGACCGAGAAGCATGATATGTTAGTTGTGGTAATAGAGAAACCCTCATCCTCTAAAAACCCTAGAGCTAGGAGAAGTACTACATCAATGTCCTCAAAAGGGGAAAAGAAGAGAAAAGGGGTTGAGAAGTAGGAGAATGTTGTAAGGGAAGGGGATGCAGGAAGGAAAAAGGGGAGTAAAAGAGGGAAGGAGAGTAAAGTTACATAGGAAAACGTTACCCCCTGATGCTCAGGTAGGTTGAGAAGGAATGATGTTGAAAGGAGAAGCATGGAAGAGCATAAGCAGGAAGGAAGAAATGAAGGATAGCAAGATCGGGATGCAATGATGATAGATACAAACACAAATAGGGGAAGAGATGTTCTTGACAATGTTTATGCTGAAAATATTGATGCGCCTATTAGAAAAAGAAGGTATGTATCTTCCTCCTCTGATTTTGACTTGGAGAATGTTTTTATTGCCAAGAAAACCAAGAGAGAAGTTCCCAGTGGCCCCATTAGAGAAGTTTTTGATATTGGGGACAATTGTGATAATTTGATTTTTCAAGAAGAGAAGGAATCGTTAGAAGATAGAAACATAAGGAAGGAGCTTCAAGAAGCTCTTGACAAGATAAAGCAATTGGAGGAACAAGTGAAAGGATATGAAGATAAAGAAAAAGAAAAGGAAATGAGAATCCAAGAGTTGGAAGAGAAAATACAGACCTACAGCCATGGAGTTAAATTGGACCTACTGGCACAGATGGCCAAAGGTAAAATGGGGAATAAGGAGAATGTAGCATTAAATTTATAGCTCCCTGTTGCAAAAACACCAGCCTACCATACTACTTTTTCTTTAGGCTTTGAATTTTTAAAAATTACCACCCAATTCAGGAAGGAAAAATAAAATTAGGAAAAATAAAAACAAGTCTTGAATGCATCATTAGAAACCAAGAATTTGGAATTGGGAAGATTGGAGGAGAAATTGACAAAAGTGGTCAATAGAGCTATTCAAATTGTTGAATGTAGACCTCCACCTAGATTATATGCATTGTTCTTAAAGGAAAATTTTCTTAGTTTTCAATTCAATAGGTTTATTAATGATCAACCCTTTGCTTTGAATAAGAGACACAGTTTTCTCTATTTCTTCAACACAATCAGTTTAGAAGAGCAAGATTTGGGTATTATCTACATAATTATGTTATTGAAGAGGAAATTGAATGGAATCCCTTGATCTATGTTGGGGATTTTCAAGTAAGGGCCCTTGCATCTTATTTTAGAAATGAACAACTCTGAGGGGAATTAATGGAGAAATATGAAGAACAGGAGAAAACAATAGCACTACAACTCAAAAAAGAAGCGATGAATCCTGAAATATTCATTACTCAATGGCTAACACTCCTTTCTCATAAGGGACCAGGAAAGATAATTATAGAATTGATACTCAGGGATTACAGAAGGATTCAACAGCTAGCAGTGACCATTCTTAAAACTACCTAAGACATATGGAAAATAGATGGAAAAGTCTAACTCCATAATTGCAAAGGAAGGAGCCTCACTCCTTCCACAATTTCATGAATATGTTTGAGAGGTTACACAAGTATATCAAAGTCTCAGGTATAAGAGTAGTGGAATGGCTTCCACTTACTTATCATCCTCCTATCCCACTTTGTCTAGTACCACATTGGACAGGGGAAATGGATGATCAATATAGGAATGGAGAATTGGTTAAAATGAATAGGCTTGCATGCTATAATGGTTTCTATCTCAAACAGGGGGAGGGAGTTAGCATAGTCATGGATCTTAGGCAAATTACCTTGTATTACAATCTTCTCCCCTAGGTGGTTTAGTTTGGTATTTTGCTTGAGGACAAGCAAAATGATAAGTTGGGGGAGTGATGGCGTTAGATATTGGTATCTTTTTATTGCTTTTCATATACTTTCAAGACACTTTACATATGTTTCCAAAAGTACCTTTTAGACAATACTTCCATGTTATGTTATCCTTTCATACATACTTTGCAACCTTGAACCTAATTTGTGGATATGAAATATGGTGATAATATTCGTAGCAATTACATGATTTAAATATGAGAAGTTATGCATATGAATAGAATTATATGATTTAATTATGAAGGTTAGTTGTATATGTATGTTGTATGGATTAATATTTCTACAACTCAACACGAGGTAACAAGAACAGAGTATTTATAGCAAGAACCAAAGCAGTGAAATAGGGAACAATTGAAGTTCAAACCACCTAAAGTGCAAGAAGTTGTGGAGTTGTATGTGCACCATCATAGAGGAATAAATATTGAAGGAGGATACTTGTTCTAGAACTTTGAATGTTTTCCTATGTGTTTCACATGCAAGTTGTTTCATTTAATTTCTTTGTTGAATAAGTCTTTTCTTCCTTTTTAGTTAAAATGAATAAGCCAATCTTAATTTCATATCCCCGTATCTAGGAGTGGGATTAATGGTTGCATTTAGTTAGTAGTTTAAATAATTATCTCCTTGTTTTTGTATAAACCCAAGGGATGAGTTCGTAGAAAAGTTAGTTGGTTGTTACGAGTTATCAAGCAGTTAGTTGTTTTCCAATTTTAAGTTATCCAGAAACATGTTAAAATGCCATTATTGAATACAATCTAAAGAAGGATTTTGTTTGGATATTTGGTGATATGCAATGAATAGAGTTGTAAGTAACATGGATGCATAAGATTCTAAGTTAGAACTGGTTCTTACTTAAGTGAGATAGTCCCCTGAGTTAGCCACTCGAGATACTTCCTTTCACTTCATTTGCTTATTCATTTATGCATTCTTGTTAATAACGTTTTTATTGTTTCATAAATACATTGCAAGTAAAGTAGAATAGTTCTTATGGTTTATTACATTAGTTTTGTTCATGAACAGTCATCTAAATAGTGAATCTTAGTACTTTGGAGGTTATATTTGATTGCTTTGTTATTTTGAATAAGTTTTAGATTTATTATGTACTTGCTTGTTATTAGCAGTCACCTACAACCTATGCTACAGGTACACATAGCCACTAGGTTCTATAGCTACCCTTACTATTTTTACAATCCTATAAGGTTCCAACAAAGTAGAATAGTTTGAATAAATTTGCATAGGATAATTTAGGTGAACATGAGTTCGTGAAGGCACATATAGTGCAGTACCATCATAAGCTTGTGCACCTTGGTTGATGATTTAATGTAGTCTTAATAATGTGAAGTGGATTGTTCAGCCAGTTAATCCTCTGAATTGAGTAGATTTTACTAAGTTTACAAATACATTAATTAGACTCTACAATGGGTCAAAGGATAATTTGATTATAGAAAATTATTAGATGTGAGGATTTTTTAGTAGAGGAAGTAGGATGATAAAAGAATGGGACTAGAAGGGATTGGGGATAAGGTAGGATTCAATTTGATGGTTGGGTGAGGTGGAGGAGAATTATTAAATATCAAAATTTGTATTTGATTAAGATTAGAGTCCGGATAAGTTTGGTTGGCTTGGATTAGAAAATAATGATAAATATGAGGAAGGAATAGATT
>VDFB02021081.1:0-81616 GCA_007258455.2 Sequoia sempervirens | reverse complement strand
AGGAGGTGGAGATAGATACTACCAAATTCAATGTTGAGTTAAGTCCATACCAAAGCTTGATCTTACAAATTGATTCCTCCTAACCCGACTCCATCTGAAGACGGGTGTTCTTAACTTCAACTATTAGAAATTTTAATGAAAGCTCATGCAATGATACCTAACAGATTCCAAGCTAGTGACACTAATCAACAACAACAACAATGCATACTCCAAATTTATTTACCGATGTCTATAGCAAAGAAGCTACATTCATTACTTGCTTGTGCAATGAGTTGAAGTCGGAACAATACTTCTTCACTTCAATCTTCAGATAATTCCCAGAGGAATTGTCGCTTTCTGCTAAGGTAAAAGACGCAAGGAAAGGCAAAATATCGACTCCACTCCTCCGGATTGAAGAGAGAGAGACCGAAAACCCAACGCAAAGTTACGAATTAAACAGAGCTTGACTTATTATGAAATGCTCAGGTAAATACAACTCCGAGAGAAATGGAGTAAAGAATGAGCTCCTACTGAACCAACGGCGTCCCCCCGAGGATAAGGAAGAAACGAATGGAGAGAAAATCCAGTTATCGCAAAAGATTCTAATGGAAAACTCTTTCTTTTCCCCCCAAAACCAGATTGCCATCCCCCAACGAAGGAGAAAGACCGGCATTCAAAAGTGAATCCATACAAATTCCCCAAATTCCCGTCTTCTTGCATTCCTTACGTTTCTTACGTTTCTTGAAGAGTGACATAATGCTTTCCTTCCAAAACCGACAACTCACTCCCGCACAAAAACCTCATTTAGATATTATCAATTTTTTATTATTTAATTTATTTTTCTTTTATTTAAATATGTATTTCTTATTTTATAATTGAAATATTTTTTTATAAGTATCTTATATTTAATTTTCGGCTTAATCAAAATTTATATTATTTCAACTTAATAATTAATATTTATATTATTCAAATCATGGTCAAAGGTGTGTCGTTGCACGTCATACACTACCCAGAGTTCGATGACTAATTGATCCTTGTCAACTACATCCTCTCCCTGATGATAGTCCCTCTTCCCTTCGTGCGATGTCGATCCTGCAACCACTTGGCACAAGAAACTAGGGTTAGACCATTCCTAACATGTAAATTCACATTTAAATATCATCATCATCATATACATTCGCATATAAAAATAAACATTCATATTCACATTACAGTTGCAACAAATAGAACAATTATTTAATCCTTTATTTCATATTCACATGAAAGGCCATTATTTGCAACTACATTAATGTCCATGGCTCCATTATCATAAACAAGTTAAGTTATAGTCTCAAGATAAGGGATGTAACACAAGACAGTGAACTGTTTGAAAAAATGCCTCAAAGAAATGTGGTCTCATGGTGATGGAATGCCAAGACAAAAAAATTGCTATGGATTGTCATGGCATTGCATCACCATGAGACCGCATTTCTTTGAGGCATTTTTTCAAACAATTTACTGCCTTGTCTATGCTACCACATTTTTCATACATGTCTATCAAAGCATTTTATCAAACAGTTCACTGTCTTGCTGCTATGGCTAAAATCCTAAAACAAGTGCTTTCAAACAAGCTATGGATGCTTGGAAAAAATCTATCGAAGCATAATGGTAAGCAACAGCATAGACAAGGCAGTGAACTGGTTGAAAAAATGCCTCAAAGAAATGTGGTCTCATGGTGATGGAATGCCATGACAATCCATAGAAATTTGCTTGTCATGGCATTTGTGATGGCATTCGTCATGGCATTCCATCACCATGAGACCACATTTCTTTGAGGCATTTTTTCAAAAGTTCATTACCTTGTCTATGCTACCACATTTTTCATACATGTCTGCCAAAGCATTATATCAAACAGTTCACTGCCTTGCTGCTATGGCTAAAAGCCTAAAACAGGTGATTTCGAACAAGCTATGGATGCTTGGAAAAAATCTATTGATGCATAATAGTAAGCAATAGCATAGACAAGGCAGTGAACTGGTTGAAAAACTGCGTCAAAGAAATGTGGTCTCATGGTGATGGAATGCCATGACAATCCATAGCAATTTGCTTGCCATGGAATTCATCATGGGATTCCATCACTGGATGCTTGGAGAAAAATCTATCAAAGCATAATAGTAAGCAACAAGCTATGGTCTCATGGTTTTTTTTCACATGAAAATCAGTGTGATTTTATTTGCAGGTTTTAAATGCATTCTTTTGGCAATTTTGCAGTTTGAAATGGGAAAAAATCGTCCCGCCTGCAGATTTTTTAAAAATCAGGATTAATCGGGATTTTTTGCAGATTATTGCTTCTATGGTTGGCATTGCCACTGACAAAATATGGCTTTCAGTTCACTGAACTAAACTTCCCTCTTGTCACACTTTTAAGATCTTTTTTTATCACTTAAATTATTCTATCCTGATGATAATGCCACATTAAAAGTACCTCTTCTAAGTTTGCTCATTGTTGAGTTTCTACCACCCCTCTGCCACCTTGGTTGGTCGGCCTTTTTAATTGGCTTAACCACTAAAAAGGTGCGACACTTTAATAATTATGATAATGATGTATTTCTTCTTTGAGGTAGGTTTGAAGTGTTCTTACCCCTTGGCATGGCTTGTGACTGATTTCACCACTCTGATACGATGGCTGATTTTCTTAGACTTGATTCCATCCTATGTCAGATTTCATAATGCAATTGTTAGTTAAAGGAACTTCCTTTGACATTTTCAAATCATGTATTTTGATCCGAGTCTTTGCTCAATCTACTTTGTGTTTTCCTGAAGGAAATACCATTTTATGACTTATCATCAAAATATTTGCAGAATTATTTTCCAAGTTTACCACTTAAAGCATTATTGTCACTGTAAATTTGTACTATGTTGTTTTGTATGTGTATCACAGATATATCATAATGTATCTAATTTCTTCTACAGGCAGAAAATGAAGAAGTGGGCAAGGAACTCCACAAGGAATTAGAGGCTGCAGGTGAAGATCTTTCTTATTCTCATATATGAAAGTTTCCTGCTCCTCTTGGCTCTTGCCTTTTCTATAATTCTCAACAGACTTGGTAGTTTCAAGTTTCAATTCTTGTTCTATAGCCTAAATTGAAAATTGTTGTAATTACCTGACAGAGTTGGAATTCAAGCAAATACAGGAACTTTTTGATATGACAACAGACAATTGTTTTAATATGAAGTCACCTCACTAACCATCTGAGGGAAGTGGGGTATCCCACTATCTTTAAAGTGTAGCAAGACTGGCATATTAACATTGTTAGTCAACCTTCAATATTCAATGAGATGATTCTTTATCTGAAAGGAATGACCGGTGAATGCTCATTGACCAATGTTTGTATCATATTGTCCTCTTGGAAAGGAGGTGACTAAATCTGATTGAATTAATGCAGGAAAATTTGAGGACAAATTATGTATATATATTTGTAATTTTTGGATTGTTTAGTTTCATTGATCCATAATTAGTGTGGATTTTGCACGACATTATTCACCATGATTAATCTTATTCAACCTTAATGTTCATTGACTGACATAGTTGCTGCTCCATGTGCACAAATATGGAAAGAGAGTTCTTATTTATTTAGTAGTGGTTTAAGTAAGCCAAAAAAAGTGCAATTATATGAAAGAAACTATGCACATAACAATTAGAGACCAAATAACGCAAGAAAAGAGACTGATAATTTAACTTGGAGAAATACAAAATGGGGAAAAGCCAGAAGGAAGAATGAGGCATTGTTCCTACACGAGTAGCTATCTTACAAGCTAGTAGAATGATTTACTGCCTTCAAGATGTAAAGCTTGAAATTGCTAACTTTGCAATATCCACCTTATTATTTTTCACTTATTTTGGTGTCCACTCCCCTACTGTGTTGTATGTTAATTTCCACTTGTTTCTAGCCTCTCCCATGATCACAACGCTAGAAACCTTGAAACTCCACCATGCAAACACACTTACACCCATGGGCACTAGTGTCCAAGCACATGTGCACTAAATGCTAGTTTCCACAGTCAGATTACAAAAAGTTAAGTTTCTTGCCACTTTGTGCCTTCAACCTTTCTACATTTTCGATGGTCATGTGCTTGGAAACTTAGTACAGTCACATTTTAAAACTTTGTTTCCTCTTTAATAACTCATTATCTTTGAGAAATTTACCATTCAATTTCCTCCTTCAACATACAAGCGAATTGCAGGATCTCCATTAAAGCAGTAGGGCAGCAGGGTGAAGGTTGAAGATTGTGGAAGTCCCTTTGAGCCATCAAGCCATATGGATTCTTTGTAGTTCTCCTTCCTCTTCTATATTTCCCACTGGGAGCCCATTTACCTCTACATAGCCAAACCCCTAATCTGCAAACTCCCTCCATTGCCCACGTAGCCAAATTTGAACCATTCCTTTCCCTTTCCTCTCACATGCAAGTCCTTTTGTGACCACTTTCATATCCTTTCATCTCCATCACATCCTCACACATCAATTGTTGTAGTTCCCCCCTAGGGTTTGATATTGTGATCACCATTCTCTATCACACCAAAATTATTTTACCACTAGGTTGGCATACACTACCAATATTTCTAATAGTGCTTTGTAGAGGTTCGATTATACTCTAACATGAGAGACTCTGAGCTGAGTATGGGAGATGAGAGAGAAAGGGTGTGCCATATAGTAAATTGTCAGGAGCCAATTTCGTACTTTGCAAATGGGAAAAAGACCAAGAGCAAGAGGCAAACAACTCCAGAAAGTTGCAGAGCTGACATAGTGAAAAATACTTGTGCTCAAGAGTAGTTACATAACAGCAATGCCCACTTTTAGAAAGTTGTTTGCAACAGCCTAAAACTTCAGCAAACTTGCATTTTAGCTTCCCCAGTCTATTTCTAGTTTTAGTTTAGTCATTTTCAAGGTGCACTTGTTCCTTTTTAGCATTTTGTTTCTGTAGCTTTTCCATTTACGCTTTTCATTTCCTAGCTCCCATATTATTTGTTTTAGATTAGATTAGTATAACTTTCTATTTTGCAATGTTTTAAATCTAGTTTAGGAATAGGTAATAGTTAATACGATAGAAAGTTTTTAGCGATCTCCTAGGTCTTTAACAACTCAAAGGGTTCCATAACAATCTGCAATACCCAAACACCACATGCCCTATGATTGTTCTCACACTTCTCTAATTGCATTCCAACTCCTTTAAGATTTCTGGGTTGAAAGAAACACTCCAACTCAATTCAACTAATATGATAAGAAACACTTTTAAGCCAAGTTGTTTACAGTGACTTCTTGTGGAGGGAGGTATTTATGAACAAGAGTAGCATGGAAACATTGATGGGAAGCCTAAGGTCTTTTGTAACTGAAATTCCATGTTTTGGAAATTTTCAACTTAGTATCTTTCAACTTTGTCTTCACCTATTCTTAGAAGAGATTTTCCATCTATGAACTTCTGAGTGATGATTTCAACTGTGGTTGAATTCAATTTTATTAGTGTTTTCTATTTGTGCATTGACATTTTGAGTGACTAGATTACTTAGAATACCCTTGTCTCGTTCTACTGTTAAATTTGTTTTTGCAACTTTGTTTTGCATGTCCTCTCAAAATGGGCCATTAAGAGCATTTAATTAGAATCACACCTTCCAAATTATAAGGCTTTTGGTCCCCCAAAGTATATAGATTTACTAGATGAGAAAGAAATTATCCCCACCATCTTTCTTGGATGTCACTTCGCTTTTCTTTGCTTTGCATTCTCAAGCTAATCTACAATGTTACTTGATTGATGCCACAACCCTTCTGTTTGTTTGGTGCTTTTCTAAACTTAATAAGAAATGAAAAAATCAGACATTTTCCTTGAGCATTTATCAAGGATATTCATTTACTTTCGTTTGTAAAAAGATTGATGATGCAACTCCATCTTCCATCAACTTGTATTTATAGTCACCTTTATATTAGATATTGGATTTCAACATTTTGTGCACTATTTATTGGGTAATTATTCTTGTTGTGCTTGTCATTTGCACAGTTAAGGAACCTTTGCCACCTTTCCAAGGATAATGTGCCAGCCAAATTTTCTAGTTTGGTGGCCATAAAATGTAATCCATCACATCAACATTTTGGTTGAAAAGGGATCTCCTCATTTGAGGCATGCAATGGGTCACTTGGAACCTATTTAGAGTGATACCATAAATCATCAAGGTAATCTACAGCACAATGCAAGATCATAGAATGCAAAAAATCACGTTAGAGATTGGGTCTCATCCATAACACAAACTAAATACCTCACACAACATAGCCTTATGTAAGCATGGATATGTCAAACTCTAACCTACGTATTGAACACATTTACCCTCGTGTAATGTGGATACATAGTCATGGACATGTCATAAATTTGATTACAAGCCATCTTATTTATAGTATAGGATTGCAACACGTCTCAAAAGAGGGCCAAAGTAGTGCTAGCACATTAAAAATTAGGTAATTTTAATTTCAAACTATTCTTGCACAACAAAAGCGATAAAGCATCAATGACACAATAAGGAGATGTAGTGGACTTGAGACCCAAAACCCTAGAGAACCTTGTAAATCATAGATTCAAAATATGAAGCCCTAAATTTGTGAAAGGAAGCAAACCTCCCATTATCTTTTACAAGCTTTCAAATTGAGTATATGCATGCTAGTTTAATATAAGAAATATCTACATGTATACATCATAGTTGTACTCACAATTCATTATCACACAAGTAGAGCTTGTTAACTTTGGATACAATAGGCAATTTTTTTACAATAAACAATAAATAGTCACAACTACCTCTTGTATAATGTACAATATTTCTTTTCTTTGTAAGTGACATATACCTAATACTTAGATGATACCTCATAATCCGTGTACTTTTATTTTGCAGATCTTTGAAATTACTTTTGTAATTTGTGATTATTATATGTTTTGTGTAATAATTAAACATGCAATTTGTTTACAATAAACATAAATAGTCACAACTACCTCTTGTATGATGTACAATATTTCTTTTCTTTGTAAGTGACATATACCTAATACTTAGATGATACCTCATAATCCGTGTACTTTTATTTTGCAGATCTCTGAAATTACTTTTGTAATTTGTGATTATTATATGTTTTGTGTAATAATTAAACATGCTTATTGATATAAATGGCATTTAGGGGTGTCCTTGGTTACCATCTTTGTAGGGTGTACCTAAACATTTAGTTGAGATTGCACTAATAGGCTTTTTAAGCTTTTAGTTTGCATAATGATCTTTGCAACTAATGCTTCTTTAGAACCATTTTTCTATATGGTAAAATTTGATTTGACATACAACTAGAGTTAAGATTAAATATACGATTTCTCAAGAGTATGCTCTTATAAAGTTTCTCAAGAGTATGTTGTTTTGTGTGTTAAAGTTATTGTTGATAAAAACAAAGTCCATCAACTATGTTTAAGCCTCCTACATACTTAAAATTTATGTTGTTCTAAACTTATAATTTTGTGTTTTTTTAAAGAGAGTTATTGATTATTGTTTATTTGAAATTAAGAGAATAATCATATAAATTGGAATTGAACTATATTTTTTCCTTAATTCAGTTTGATAACAAAATTCTAAACAAGTGAAAAATGGTATATTGTCATTGGCATTCTTCAAGCAGTTTGTAGTCTTTCCCATCCTTATGGTTTTGTCAACTTGCCCACCCTTTTCTCTCCACAATTGCTCTATAAAAACAATTTAGAAAGGTTGCTTATAGAAATATTTTTATCATTCCATTTTAGTGGAATGCTGTTTAAAAAATGTATTTTTCTTTTTTCTATTTGATAATAATATCATAAACAAGTGAAAAATGGTGTATTGTTTGTAGCATTCTTTCAATGGTATGTAGTCTTGTCCATCCTTTACCTTTCCACAAATGTTTTGTATAAAAACAATTTTAAAAAGTTGTTTATTGAAACATTTTTATCATTCCATTCTAGTAAAATGTTATTTAAAATAATGAATGTTAAGAAAGCAATAATTGTTTGCCTAAAAACCATGGGAACCTCCAACAAAAGCATATTAGAACCTTCTTATGTCATTGAAGTAATCTCTTTGTGTCTTAGTTGCAAATGTTCTTTTTCTAAAACCTTCTTATGCCATTGAAGTAATCTCTTTGTGCCTTAGTTGCAAATGTCCTTTTTCTAAATTGTTGCCACTTATGAGAAGTATAAATAAAGTTTCATTCTTGATGGTTATTTTACCTAAGTTCTTGTCATGTATGTGAGAACAAATTTTCTAATTAATAGTTATTATTTCAATAAATTTTCTTTAACTAATATTGATAAAAATTGAAAGGCAAATAAAGCTTTTCAATTGTGCGACTCCTTATAGGTGGTCCTTTTATGATAAAATATTATTAATGTGCAACACCCCAACTTTCAACCCAATATTTCTTTATAAAATGTATTTTTTCTCTTTAAATTATCTATTTATATATACAATATAAGGGCTAACTTCTATGCTGGTGGAATATTGCTCTAATTCCAACTTCAAAATATTTTCTTCACTTGTATTTCTATTAACATCATTGCTACTATTTGTTTTGGTAGATTAAAAAGATCAAGCTTGATTATATTAATATGTAACTAAAAGCTCAGACAATTTCAAAAATAAATCTCTTTTACAAAATAATATATATGTGTGTCACTTCCCATATCTTATCTACAAATACAATTGTGATGCAAGAGAGTTTCCTGCAATTCTCATCACTCCAAACTCACACAAATAACTTGATAAATTAAAATGATTTAAAACACCAAAAATCAACAACTTCTGGAAATTACATTCAAATTGAAAGATTTACATATACAGCCTTGAAGGCTTGAAGGAATACATGAAAAATCAAATTAAATAACTTGTTACAAGCAACAATATCATCTATAGGTATATCTTCTTTCTTCTTTTTTTTTTGCAATCTCCTTCTTGCAATTGCAACCATGTTTTAGAAACCAAAAGTACACAACTCCAATGCATTTTCCAAAGTATTTGCCTTTGATTTTTGTCTTCAACCTGCACATTCAAGTCTGAAAATGTCCCTCCTAGGAATGCTATGTCCAAACCATCAATCTCCAAAATATGGAACTCAAAACAAAAACAAAACAAAATCAATTACTAAAAACACTTGTCCACACGACACCAACAATTGAACCTCCTTCAATTCTATGCCCCCTCTTAGAAAATTAAAAATAATGGCATTAAGTGTCATTCTCTAACTCTCCAATGGATGCTTGTTCCATTCCCAGCCAGGAAGGCCACCACTAACTGACACAATTATTCCTCGATGTCTCCAATTTGAATTGAATTCAAATTGGCAGTCAAACTCCTCCTGAGTGTCCAAGTCTTTCCTGTAGCTTCATGGCACATTAATTACAATTTCAAATTTTCCAACTCCTAAGAATCCCACACCCATTTTTCATTTTGGCAATTTAATATTAAAAATTGTCAATTTCGATATGCTTCCCAATGCAAGTTACAAGCCAAAATTTGTCCAATTTACTTAATCATATTTTTGGACATTAAAACATTAAAATAATCCAAAATATCAATCCAAACCACTTCATACCAAAATTGATCAAACATCAAATGGTGCAAATTAGCTAGCAACCATAGATACACCTGCATTAGACACCCATGGTACAAAGAAAAGTGACCCTGTTACTTCTCAAGAGGATAACCAAAATGATTAACCTCAACTTCTGACAACCAAGACGAGTCTTCTATAGGTATCCCAAACCATTTTACCAAATACTCAAAATATTGATTATGCCTTGTGCTCTTACTCACCCTATTGGCCAAAATTGCCTCCATCTTCTTCCTCACTTTTCCTTGCAACTTGATGTCTCTTCCATCCTTCATTCTTTCTCTCTTTCTCCCTCTTTTCACATATTCTAGCTCCCACCAATTTGCACTATGAAATTTTGAAAATTCATAAGCATCAATTTCCTCTACTTTAGCAAATTCATAAAATTCATGTATTACCTTTTCCCCTGTCCTTGGTGCAACAACTTGTTCCTCGCCAATCTTGGTGTCGCCTTTGTGTTCCTCTTTCTCCTTGCCTTCTGAAAGACAATCTTCAGTTGCAACCTCTTTTTCCTCTACACTCACATCAATGTTAGTCAAACAAATAAGATATTCATCTTTCCCATCCTACAATAAATTATCAATCACAAGGTCTACATTTGCACCAGTCTCTTCGTTAAACAAATCAACTTCTACTTGTCCATCTGCTTCCACACTTTCAATTGTAGTATGTTCACCTACCAATGCTTTCATTGCTTCAATATCCTCTTCTTCACTAATCTTACCATGCTTACATAAATCAACTTCTACTTGTCCATCTTACTATGTGAGAAAAAATCTTCAACTTGGTCCTGGTTATTATCATATGCCTCATCTTGAAGATTTTTGGGCTGATTGTGTGGATGATTATGAGGGAAGGAGGAATTGAATGAGACTCTCCTTGGCACAGATCTTCAATTTTAAATTAGGTTGGAATATAGGGGGAGTACAGGATGAAGACTCTGATTTGATTGATCGAACCTATGCTCAACAGGTATAGACTTTGCCTTTGTCACCGATGGACTGGAACAATGAAGAAAATGGGGATATTTAATTAGAACTTCAGCAATTTTGAGGACACAAGTATGGCTAACCAAAAGGAAAGGAGAAGTTGCTAAGGCTCCATCAAAGGAGAAGGGAGCTCAAGAAAAAACAAGTACTAGTCATATAGGTACGATGTCTTTTGCGCCAATACCACCAATACAGGTTATGTATCTCTATCAAGTGGCAGTGGGAATGGTGATGATCCTCTTGAGAAAGGCAAAATACTTAAGAAAACTTGTGGTGGAGGTCCTCTTCCCAATGTCATAATTGAAGAACAAAGTAGTGATGATGTTGAGAAACGATTAGAGGAAATTAATCAAGGGAATGAAGCTAATAGGGAAGCCCTAGAAACTCACATCTAGCAACCTTAAGTGAAACAGAGGGGAATGTGCGAAGGGGTGAAGCTTCAATTTCCTCTCACTTGAATGTACGCAACGTGGTGAGATCTCCCCTACTAAATAGAGCTCTCCATTTCTCTATGCCCAAGACTTCCCAAAATCTTGATGCACCTCCACCAACACCATCCTGGTTAGAAAATTCTCTCTCCAAGAAAAGGAAGGCAATGCCTATCGTGTTGCTAGAAGAAGATATTGTGGGAAAACTTCTACAGAAAACTCCTAAAGTAAAGAAGCTAAAAGCTACTACTAGGTTGATGGAAGATGAGACTTTGAGACATTTGGTTATGGAGGTTTCCCAACCTTATGTGGAGAAAGATCCAATGGAGTTAAGGCAGGAGATTATAATGTGACAAAAGTGGATTTAGGCCCTCCTAGTAGGGACAAAGATATCCATAATTTTCAGGTTATTGCCTCAAGGTTGGTGGAGAGAACAAAAAGTGACAAGTAGGATAAAGATGAACTAGAGAGATCCATAGAGCTCCTTTCTAATTATATTAGAACTTTAACGGATCCTTCACCTCAACCTTTGAGTCAAGCTAGTCCTGCCTTTGATCCTAATTCAATTGTTGGGAAGGCCATGATGAGCAAGATCCAAAAAGATAGCTACTATGGGAAGGTTGTCCAAAGCTGGGTTCCTGAGATCAAAGAGAAGGATCCTCCTATAATTGAGAAATTGAGGAAGGTGTATGATGAGTTTGTGGTATTAAGGAATTCGATCAAATTTTAATTGGTCATTTGTAAGCAAGAGGAGACACATTGGCTACAAATTGATTGTGAGTTTACTAATACTATTGCCATGGGCATGGAAAAGGCTATTGATAAGAACATCATTCCTTCTAAAGAAGATAATCGTGCCCTTATGTGGAAAACAAGTATAGCCTGGAAGCTTCAATTCATAAAATCAAAGTTCTCAGAGCAAACAAAATTGTTGAAGGAATGCAATCGCTTGAATAATAATTTCATTAAGAAATTTACTGATTTTGAATGCCCGATAATGAAAGGAGATAATCAAGGACCTGGCACACTTGAAGAGTTGAAGGATGCCTTCTTTACGACAGTTGATACATATGCAGGGGAACAATCATTTGATAAAGAAGTTGTCCAAAATTGATTCAGCATTGTCATGGCACGAGGACCCTTTTGCACTCATCGTGCATAAGATGGAGCCGATTCGAATTTCCAAAGTTGCTTGGCAGTTGAGAATGAGGAATGTAACTGGCCCACAACAGACACAAATTCCTGATGTCGTGATGGCCCTGAAATACTATCAGGTATGTGTGGCAGCTGCTCAACAAAAGTCGTCCGAGGAAGAAGTGCCTGCCTCTTCACCTACCTAGCCAACTTAGCATTAGAAGAATTTAAGTTTCTCATGTTTTGTATTTAAAATGTTCTGAACTTTATTATTCTGATTCTTTCAAGAATCGATTATTTTTAGTTATTTCGCAAGACTCTAGTGACAATTACGTTTTGAAAATTATAAATATATTATGTTTTGATTGTGCAAGGGTCTGACATTTTGATCCCCCTTGCATTGTGATGCATGAGTGAGAATCAATCTTAATAAAGGATCAAGTTTTATAGTTTTGATTCATTTCTTTGTGAATGCTATTATTTGTGTGCAATGATTTTGAATTAGATGTTGATGTTTGTGAGTGAGTTTGTGAGCTTTGACAAGAATTTGGACATTCCTTCCCTTTGAGGACGTGTTGTTTAGTGATATTTAATTCATTATATTTGCAATGAATGATTGAAATTGTAATCGAGTCGAGTCATCAAATGTTAGTAATCTGATCTATGTCACGATACTGAGCAAGTGTTAGTTCCCTTTCCTACTTTCAGGTTAAAAGCATACCCCTTGAGTTTACTTATTTAAAAAAATACAAAATTATATCAAAAGAGGGAGATGTACCTCAACCGAAATTCAAAGGAAGATTACCAATGCAATGGCAATCTTTCCAACTATTGTGAATTAGTGCGTCCTTCTTGGGAATCATAGTCATTTTATATTCGATGTTGTAAAGGACAAATCCGTTCACTAACAATCTTCAAGTTAGTTTACTTTGTGATGTAAGTCTTGTATGTAATCAACAGAATCTTCCACCATAGTACTCCACCTTCTAAAATCTATAATATTTCTTAGTTCATCAACCCCTCTTGGGTTGTAGCTATATACTATCTAGAAAAGGCTCTTGGTTATATTCTTATTGACTAAGATATTGTAAGTGAATTCAACTAGTGTCAATATTGAGTCCCATTGTTTTGACTTCTTTCCTATCAAGCATCTCAATAAATTCTTGAGGCTTCTATTGATAATCTTTATTTGCCCATTCATTTTTGGATAATAGGTTTAACTAAATACCAACTTAGTACCCAAATTTCCCCACGAAGTATGCCACAAATGGCCTACAAATTTGTTATATCTATCTAAGACAATGCTCTTTGCAAACCAAGTAGTCTAACTACCTATTTAAAGAATAATGTTAAAACATGTATAGCATCATTTGACTTCTTACATAGAATAATGTGTGTTATCTTTGGAAATCTATCTACTACAAAAAAATGTCATTACCCCACTAAATTCTTGACAATCCAAGAATGAAATACATGCTCATGTCTTTCCATGGTCTCTCTAATATTGGCAATGGCTGATGTAAACCTATATTTTGAAATTTATCTTTGTCAAGTTGGAAAACTCTACAACTTTGCACTATGTTATTTACATCTCTACTCATCCTTGGCCAATAATAGCCTTTGCACAATTGTGCCCATGTTTTATTCACTCTAAAATATTCAGTAAAACCTCCACTGTGTTTCTCTCTTATCAAGTTTTCTCATATTGATCCTTGAGCTACTCTCAATCATTTTTCCTTAAACAATAAACCTTTTTCAATGAAAATTTTCAATAAGGAGTTATATTCCTCTAAATAGAATTCTTACACATTGCCCATGCTTCTCTAAAATAATAATCTTCTTTAAACAACTCTCTCATGGAGTTAAAAATCAACAATATTTACTCATCTTATTTAATCAATGACACCTCCTACTCAATGCATCAACCCTATTTAATCTACCAATTCTATGCTTTAAAATAAATAAATAGCTCAACATAAATTCAATCTAGTCCATGTGTTTGTGACCTAACCTACTTTGCTATTAATAAGTTGCAATGTATGATTATTTGTCTATAAAAAAATTCTTAGATAACAAGTAGTGCATCCAATTCTTGAGTGATTGAATAATAGCATAAAATTCCTGGTTGTAGACCAAAAATATTCTATTAGCTTCATTTAGTTAAATTTTCTCTTAGCTTCATTTAGTTTATCATTAAAATAAATTATGGGCTTACCTTCTTGACTTAGAAGAACTATTGTTATACCACTCACATCATAATCCACTTGAACCACATCACTGAAATTTGACAATGCTAAAACCAATTGTTCAGGCATTTTTTCTTTGAAAAGTTGAAAGTCTTCTCTGTTGTAGTTGTCCATTGAAACTCCTTCCTACCACCCTTCATTGTTTTCATGATAAGTACTCAAATGCCACTAAACTTTCTAATAAATATCCTATAAAAGTTTTTCTAATCCATGAAAACTTTATGCTTCAAATGTGCTTCTTGATGATGACCACTCCACAATACCCCTTACATTTTTGTATCCATTTGTAAACTTTTGTGTGAAATGACAAACCATAAATATGCTAACTCCATAAAACCGCACTTTCAAATTACCCAAAGATTTCTCTTCCTTCATTCTTTGTAAAATTATCCTCCAATGCATTAAATGATTTTCTTGTGTCTTACTAAAAATCAAAATAACATCTAAATAAACAATTTTAAACCCATCAAAAAATAATTTTAGCACTTTGTTTATTAATCTCATGAATGTGCTTGAGTGCATTGGTCAACCCAAATGACATAATATGCCACTCATATAACTCGTCTCTTGGTCTTAAATGTGGTTTTTCACTCATCCTCTTCTCTAATTCAATTTTTTTGGGATCCATCATTTAAATCATATTTTGTGAAACATTTTGCTCCACTTAGGTTGTCCATTAAGTCATCTATTTGGGGTAATAGAAACATGTATGGTGTAAGTGTTCTTTGGTTTGCTTGCACAACTAGCTAGGAAGACTTTTCCCTGTCTTCATCCAGGAACCTGATAGCTTCTAGGTTCTGGTTAGGCTTAGGTCATTAACTAAGCTCTGTTTCAACTCCTCTCCAAGAGTTTCTCAACTTTGTGCTTCACCTTGGAAGACTAACACCAATTTGAATTAGCAAATTTCTCCTACACTTAGAAGACTCTAAGTGCCAACATCACACAACACCTTGAACTGCTTGCAGGGGTGTCAGAGATACTGGTAACATGCCTTTCAAATCCAACTAGATCCATATTGGATGGTCTTCAATTTTTACTCTTACCGATTTCAAGAATTTGCCTTGAGAAGGCCTAATTCCTTGTAGCCCTTGACAGTGTCCTTTTTGCTTTTCTTGCTCAAACTTTCCAAACAACCTAAAAAAAAACTTCACTTCCAGATACCCTTTTTGAGCCTTTAAAAGTTTCACAGGGTTTTAGACCCCTGAATCCTCCATACACTGGTTTCCTATAACCTAGGGCAAATAGGGCTAAAAAGCCTAATTACTAGGGTTTCCTTGATTTCTCATTCAAATCTATTTCAAGTGGATTGGTAGAAACCTCAATCCTTCTAGCATACTAAGATATGGCTCTGCCCCACCCGGAACTGTACTTGTTCCATACAGTACCTCTTTCCCCTGCCTAATCTCTTCAACTCTTCACTGCCAAACCTCTAACCGGGTATTTGGAACTCGCCTAGGGTTTGGTTTTAAATGCAAATGTTCAACTCTTCTTGACTCCTACTACTAAGTATGTACAGAGAATTGGCTCCCCTAACAAATCCATCCAATTTCAGGAAATTCTCGTGGCTAGATTTCATGGGGGAGCCATGAAAGGATTGACTGGTCAGAACAAAACCAGTAAAGACCCTAGACCTTAATCTATTTAACCAATGCACTAAACTAAATCAAATGAACTTACTTACAAAAGGAAAAATGCTTAAATATGCCCTGTAAACACAAATCCAACACTAAATCAAAACATATGTCTCATTTGGTATCACTGTCACTTCAAAACACACGGAATTTGCAGAAAATATAGAGTTCTTCTATTCAAAAAGCATCATCTTCCACTTAATTACAATCTACTATCTTTATAACTTGAGCCTCTTACATCATAGATGCCTTTTGCCATGTTTTTAGGGATGTTGGTCGATCCCACACTCCTATCTTTTAGGGGATCCAAGATAACCAGGTTGCATGCAACATGACAAATGTTGTCATGTAACTTTGTAACAACTTTTTGCAACTTATCATTATGTCCTCTTCCTAACTCATAGGACCTCTAACTCCTTGATTCCGAGCATCCAACTCCCTTAACTGCCTCTTAGCATCTTCTAACAACATAGATGTGTTTAGAACACATTTAAGACTCCAATCCCATCTTAAGCTATTTAAGGCTAATTAAAGCTAGACTATTAATGAAGATTAAACTTTGGTGAATCTTAGTCCTAATGACTAATTCACCTAAGCACAACAATGACCTTCTAAGGTCCAAAAAAAACACACAAAACTCTGACTTGGCTAATGTCAGATACAAGCCAAAATTTCTTAAACTATGGAGGTTAGCCTAGGTGCTCCTGCACCAATGTACTTTATTGTTATTTTGTTGATGAGCTTGAATACATGCACAAATGCCCTTCCCCATCCTTTTTATGTGGTAGTATTATTGGAACAACACATGATCTCAAACTCTCCCTTATCAAACCTTTTGTCCAATAGCTCTTGGATTAGTTTCCTCACCTCCTCATTTTCATGGGTGTCATTCTATACACTAATTTGTTCAATAAACAAGCTCCTAGAATTAAATTCATGTGATGACTAATATTTCTCATAGGTGGCAACCCATCTAGTTATTTCTCCAAAATATTTCAATAGACTCCTCTAATGTTTCTTTTATTTCCAATATAACTTTTTAAATTTTATCCACTATTCTAACCTCCACTGGATTAGAAATAAAAGCATAACATGCATTCTCTCTTTTCATCTCCTTATAAAAAAATCTAAAAGTCAAACACAATTTTCAACTATTATCCACTTCTTGCCCTATATCTATTAGTGGATTCAATGTAAATTATTTTTCACCCTTTATAATGGTATAAGTGTTCATTCTACTATCATTCACAACCTTCTTGTCAAATTGGCACAATCTTCCCAATAGGACATGACAAATTTCCATGGGAAAAATACCACACATAACTTCATCCTTATATGCACCAATCTAAAAATTAACCATGCACTACTCACTTACCAAGGTTGATGCATCTTATATAGCCACAAAACATTGTACGAGTTTAAATGTTTAGTCTACTTCAACATAACTTTTTATACCATCTCTTGGGACACCAAGTTATCAATACTCTTACTATCCATAACGACCTTGCAACATTTTCTTCCAAATTTACATACAATCTTGAATAAATTTATTTTTTGTATTGGCTCATGTTCTTCCTTATCAAGATTCAACAACAATCTTCTAATCATCAATAACTTCTTGCTTTAGTTCTCCTATACACATAAGTGAAGCTACACTTTCTTCATCTATTTTTGTAACACAATTCCTTACATCTTATTATCCCACTATTTTGCAATACCCATGGATGTTCAAATGTCTTTGACCAACCTCTCCACATTTAGTTTGTAAATCCTCTTCATCTACCTCTTCCACAATAACCTCTTCCTTTTGTGTTTTGACAATACTTATTGTTGTGTATTATGTTGGATTCTTTTTCTTTTCCTTGTCATCTACCACCACTAGATTGCCCTCCTCTTCCTCTAGAGTTTCTTTTTCTCATTTTTAGCTTCTCTATATTTAAGGCGTACTACTAGGTCTCTTCTATTGAATTTACTCTAATCATACTTAACCGATCTTGAATTAGTACTTTCAACCCATTTACATTCAACCCATTTACATATCTTGATTTTTTTGTGTCATTTTCTATGTAGTCAACCCAAATATTGAGCATGTAGAACTCCTTTTGTAGTCCTTGACATTCATTTCCTTTTGTTTAAAATTCTACAATTTTTTAATAAACCAACTAATAAACAGTCAATGGGATTTTTTTTTAGCAATCCAATCCCAATTTTTAATTTTCTCATGTTATCTTCATTGTCTGTCTATTTAAAAATGGTCCCCTTGCAAAGACGCACAAGCTTCTAACTTTGTGCTAGCAAACTTTACTTTCTTTGAAACCTTACTTGATTTGTAATCAAAATATTTTCCCATCTATGAAATCTAATCTATAAGCTCTTCTAGGCTCAAAATACCACTATAACAAGAAATATCCTATCTCAATTTACTACTCATCTTCGCCTTTAAGAGTCTTCCTCCAATTCATTCATTATTTCCTCTACCTCCAATGCTTGACCTTCTACTTCTACTTTATCCTCACTAACATTTTCTACATGTACTCATCTTCTTTGTGTTGCCTCCATGGCATCTAATCCAGTTATAATTTTGTTACAGTAATTAGGACATCACTTGATAATTAATTAATTATTAAATCCCTTATTACTTTATTCACTTAAGCTAAATTTAAGAGTTTTTTTATTATTAATTTGGACTAAATATAGGTAAAGTTGTCTCATTGCATGAAATTAAAACACTTGTCACAATCTAATCAAATCCTTATTTAGAGTTTGTTTTTTTATGTTCTTATAAACATTCACCTTCATTGTAATAATCAATTTCATTCAATTCAATTACAATTGTAGTTTAATTTCAATATCAAATGTTTGTGTGATACTTGTGTAGATTCAATCATTTCTCTCTTGCTTCCATAGCAATCTCTCAATGTGATAGACATTTTAATTGCAAGTGATTACGGAGAATTGTGGATAGCAATCTCTCAATATGATAGACATTTTAATTGCAAGTGATTACTGGGAATTGTGGGGTTCACTATCAACTCCAAATTTCTCTCAACAAATCTATTATATCTACAACCTTGAATGCTCTATGTCTTGCTTTATGTGCCATATCTTTTCCATAAGCCCTATGACCTACAACAAAATGTTTCTAGTCTCTTAACAACACAAAAAAATCAACTTGCTTTGATGTCACTTAATGTAGTCTAGGTGGGGGTTCAATTGAGCCACTAGTGACCTTTGACCTAGCAACTTCAGCACTTTCAAACAAACTCACACAACAAAGGGAAAAATGTTGGTGTAATTAAAAGTCTTGTACCTTGTCTAGGTCATAATTACACCTTAGTTAAGTTTATTTAGGGACCACATAAGAGGTTGTTGGAGAATCTCCACTTTTGGTGGACTTGACATGTCATTATCTCGTCATTTCCACTTTTTGTGGACATATCATGTGATTATCTCTCCACCTTTTGTGGAGTGATAGGTCTTCCTAGTTGTCTCATGTCATAAGATTCTGACACTTGTCATAATCTTATGCCCTCCTATGTTCTCACCTTGGCTATATAACCAAGGGGTCCTCTATGTATTGATTTGTACTGCATATCATATTAATGACATTGAATACAGTTTATTTTTGTCATATTCTCTCTCTCTTTTCTTGTGCTTTCCATTTGGTCCATAGATCTTGGGTGGCAGCCATAGCCAATTCTAACATGGTATCAGAGCGTGTTTGGAGCCATTGGAGAGTCTTATTCTGAAGAGAGATTCCAGATCTGAGGAGGTTCCGTTCGTGGCTCTTTGTTGCAGGTTCATATCCGAGCTTGCTGGTGCAAATCTGAGCTCACCATTGTGTCCGGAAGGTTTGAGATAGTCGATTTTGCCTTTTGTTTCGTCCAAATCGGACATACGAGGCCAAATCTATGAGGGTTTGAAGCTGAAGAGTGGTTGCCAGATCCAGAAGGTAGCTGCAATTTTGGAGCATTTTGGGTCAAATCCGACCCTGCCATCACGTCCAGAAGGGCTAAAAACCCTAAGATCGATTGTCAATTCGTCCATTTTGGAGCAAGTCATCCGGTGAAGCAAAAAAAATTTGTCCAAAAAACCGTACGGCCCCTAGATGTCATTATTACGTCGACGGTACGATTTTTTCAAAATAAAAAATAAAAATATTTCATTGAATTTTTTTGAAAACTTTTTATGAAAAATTTCATTGTACCGGTTAAATATTGTTTGTAAAAGTTTTTTTAAAAACACAAAAAAAAACAAAAGCAGAAAAAGATTTCTGCGGATTTCTGTACGCAGTACAAAGGTACTGCACAGTCTGCAGTACCCGCGGACCCACCAATTCCCGCCACGTGGCTGCCAGGTGGGACCACCGGCCCCCACACTAGCGCGGCTCCCACAATCCGCGGCCGGCTCCACATACCGGCGGGCAGTTTCGCAAATTCCGACAAAAGTCGCACCGGCGGCAGAAAATTCTTCAAAATTCCGACTAGCTAAAATATTCCGGGGAGAGGCAGACGGTGGCGGTGACGGGCTTATAGCCGTCAATCTTATGCCGAGGATTGAAGAATATTCCCTGCAGATTCCGCCGACACCGTGACGGCTTGGAGAACGTCAATTTTATGCTAAATTTGGAGGTGACGGCCATTCAACCGTCAAATTTAAACCGCTGAATTGCATACGTCAGCAATACGTCACTGATAACGTCAGCAGTCTCTTAAGAAATTTTCTGCCCCTTCACCATTGAGCTTTTTGATTTTGCAGTCTAACTTTGAAGCTTAATAATTTGCTCATTCTGACTTTTTTTTCAGAGCAATTTTTTTTTATTTGGGCTAGAATTTCGTGCTCTACGCACTGGTACAATCAGTTTTTGGTTTTGGTGCCTAGTGTTTCCAGAATTTTCAGATTCTCACAGGTGTTGCTGCTTCGTCCTCATTTTGGGAACTTTGAGAGCTCATAACTTGCTCCTACGGTAACATTTTTGGGTGCAATTTTTTTAAAAGTGCATGATTTTTCTTGTACTTCTCAGTGGTATGATCAGATTGATCTCATTTTGTACCAAAAATTGTACTTGATACTGTGGCCTATTTTGGCATTTGTAAGCACCAAGATCAAAGACCACTTTGCTGTTTTTGGCAAGTGGCAATTGTAAACGCATTACTGATAAAGTGCCAAATCAGATATTGCTTGGGGGGTTCTTTGATTGAGTGAATTTGGGGGGGATTCTTCTTGTGGTTGTGGTTGCATTCCTCTTGATTTGTGTTCTTGTTTCATCATGGAGCCATCTACAATTCCACTTCTAACACCTTACAACTATCCTAAATGGAAATCAGAAATGAACAAATTGCTAAGAGTTAAAAGATTGTATAGGATAGTTCATGGGCTTGATGGTGAACCACAAAATGATGAAGTTAAAAAGAATAAGTGGTTGAATAGTTGTGAAGAAGCCATTGGCTATTTGTGCTTGTATGTCTCTCCTGAGTTGTTGTTTCACATTGAGCAGTTGGATACACCTATGGCTATGTGGACTACATTGTCAGAATTATTTGGGAAAACAGATGAAATTCAAGGACATTTGTTGGAGAATGAATTAATCAGTCTCAATCCATGTAATTTTGACAACATACAAGACTTCATCACCAAATTCAAGTCACTAAGAACACAATTGAAGAATTGTAAAATTGAGAAATCAGATACACAATTGATCTTAAGTGTTCTTTCAAAGCTAGGACCTGAATATTCAGTGTTTGTGTCTACTTTCTATGCTACAAAGAATGCCTTTGGGAGTGAGTTTAAGATGCCTTCCTTTGAAGATTTTGCTATGCAACTCACTAGGGAGCAAGATAAGCTTATTCAAATGGGTACTTTGAAGTCTTCAAAATCACATGCCTTGGTTGCAAAGGATGAGAAGTCTTCAAGTGGCAAAGAAAAGACAAAGAACAAGCCTAAGAAGAACACACAATGCCACATCAAATTCCACAGAAGAACATAAAGATTCATCTTCAAAAGAGAAATCATCTAAGAAGGAGAGACCTTTTTGTGCATATTGCAAGAAGGATGGACATGAAGAACACTATTGTTATAAGAAGGATATTGATGAGTTGAAAAATCTTCTCAAAAAGAATCACATTGATTTGCCTTCTAGAATGTCTGAATCATCTTCTTCTCCTACTTCAAAACAGTCTAAAAAGGACAAAGGTCAAACATCAAGATATAAAGGACAAGCTCTTTGTGCTCATTCAAGTCCAGGATCAAGGAGATGGCTTCTAGATTCAGGAGCATCTCATCATATGGCATCTTCACAGACTATCTTCTCTTCATTTCAGCCTTGTAGCATGTCTCCTATCTTGATGGGAAACAATACATACATGAGTGTAACAGGGAAGGGATCTATTAGCATTGGGGAGAACACTTTTCAGGATGTCTTGTGTGTTCCTCATTTGACGAACAATCTACTTTCCATTTATCAGATTACACATGGTGGAGATGGAAGAACTGTGGAGTTCACTCATGATTCAGTTATCATTCGTGACTTGGAGACTAGAGAGATTATTGCTACTGGGGTGGTTGATCATTCATCTCAGTTGTATTCCTTTGCACAGTTTGCTTCTGATGATGACGATGTTCCTTCGACTGTTGATCACATGAACTATGATTCTAAGGAGACATATGGCTTTTTGAACTTGGGCATACTCACATCAGATCCAATCCTTGAGCCATGCGCTCCATCTCCTCTATCTACTGTTGCAATTGATGATGCTTGTGTTGCTACAGTTTTGGCTCCTAGTGATTCAGTGCAGCAGGATATACATAATCTTCCAGAAATGGCTACTTTGGATGGCTTCCTAACAGGTATTTCAGACTTGTTCGTGGAGTCTCATCTTGCGGATTTGGAGGACACCATTGATAGCATCCATCTTCTCTTTGATGAAGATGCACCTTCTTCAGTTGTTGTGAGGGAACACCTTGACCCTCTTGTTCATTCTCTACATGATCATTCTTCACAGTTTGGCATGAGTGTGGATACTTTTGGACAACATTTGGAGGAGGCTTCTTTGTCTTCAGAGGGGATATCCTTGTCTTTGGATAGTGCTCTACATTCATCTCTACTAGATGTTGGGTTTTCCTCTTCAGCAGTGTGGCCTAGAACGCCTGTTTGGAGTGTGTCAACTTTTTGCATCGACATGGAGACACTTGAGCACGCTTCAGAGACATCGCACATCATCCATCATCTTGATATCCTGCATACATCCTTGGTTTTGTTTCTTCCTAAGGAGAGGAACGTTGTTCGGCGAGATTGGATCATCTTCAGCATTCAATGTCGAGCTTCTACCATTATTGCAGGAGACTCAACATTGAGGGGGGGCTACCTTGTCTCTCTTCTACTTCTCTCTTATGGGGGGGTCTTTTTCCTCACATGGGGTTTTTACCTTCTCATTCTTCTTTGAGAGTATTTCTATTCTGTATTTCATCTCTCTTTTGAGGGGGAGTTTTTTCCCATGAGGTTTTCTCCCTTTCCTCGCTTGTGAGAGATTGCATTGTTTGTACATGGGTACCTAACATGGCCTAGTAGCTGAGACCCATCTTGCATTGTTTTCATTTGTGCACATTCTTCCTAAGTTGCACTTAAGGGGGAGTGTTGGTGTAATTAAAAGTCTTGTACCTTGTCTAGGTCATAATTACACCTTAGTTAAGTTTACTTAGGGACCACATAGGAGGTTGTTGGAGAATCTCCACTTTTGGTGGACTTGACATGTCATTATCTCATCATTTCCACTTTTTGTGGACATATCATGTGATTATCTCTCCACCTTTTGTGGAGTGATAGGTCTTCCTAGTTGTCTCATGTCATAAGATTCTGACACTTGTCATAATCTTATGCCCTCCTATGTTCTCACCTTGGCTATATAACCAAGGGGTCCTCTATGTATTGATTTGTACTGCATATCATATTAATGACATTGAATACAATTTATTCTTGTCATATTCTCTCTCTTTTCTTGTGCTTTCCATTTGGTCCATAGATCTTGGGTGGCAACCATAGCCAATTCTAACACAAAATAATAATATTGTGTTACATTAATTCTGAAAATCAACATTCAAATGAATTACAAACATGCCATGAACTTAGTAAAATATAATTACATGAAAATGGCAGTAGTACAATTTTTACACCCAAAATAGAGGAATTTCCAAATTCTTTTATCCAAACAACAATCTCTCTAGTTTTTGCCTTTTATTCTCTCCACAATGTCTTTTTTTCTCTTTCCAACAATCTACCTTTTCCACATTTTCCTCTATTTCTTTAAATTCTCCCAACCTATTCTTCTGCCACAAGTTAGGGCGCAATTTTTTTAATTTTTATTAAATGACCTATCCACATCTCTGCATCTACTCTTTTGTTCCCTATACTCATTTTTCCTTAACTTTCTTGATTCTAAATGTCCTTATCATGATTGTGTAAGCAATACTTAATCATTACACCCTATTTGGTTGTCTACCGTGCCAATTCGTCTTTATATCGGGTCGTTTCATATAAGGTGTGATGAGTACAAAACTCCCACTCAATTATGTTTAATTCCCACTCAATTCTATTTAAAGTTGAAATGAACAAGTATGTAAAAGATAAATTCAAAAATATCATGTGGTCGAAACAACTTGGCCGGAAAAGAGAACACTATGTTTGCTTTTTAACCCCACTTGTGATCATGAGCAAAAATTTTACATGGGGGCTGATATAAAGTGGAAAGCTAAAATGCTAATAGCCCAGTTAAGAACTAGCTCACGCCGTTTGAGATGTGAAACGGGAAGATGTAAAATTCCCAAAGAGGTGTGGGAGGATAGGATTTGTTGTTTTTGCTCTTCGAGGCTAGTGGAGACAGAGTGGCACTACATTATAGAATGTAAGGCTTACGAGGACATCCAATACTTCTATTCAGATTTGTTAAAAGTCAAGTCTTTAGCGGCCTTGTTTGAAGAAGAAAAGATAGATAAAACAACAAGTTACCTAATCAAAATTCACAGCAGAAGAAACAAAATCAGCAAAGAGTTGGAAAACAACATGAAGTAGTTCGGTGGGGTCGACTATTGTTTTGTTGTCTTAGCTAAAGTGGTCTTTCGGTTTCATTTCGTGGGTCCCATAGTCTGGTTGGTCTCGTGGACGTTATTAAAATCAATCAATCATCTTCAAACAAAAGCCTTGAAATTGTCTACTTTATTTAACTAAAAACAACTTGAGGACTTAACATGCCAAATATTTGAAACAAAATTGCAACCCAAAATAAAAACACGCCAACTAAAATAATCACGCAGCAATTTGCAAAACAATTGCATAGCAACTAGAAACTCGAGCAACATTCGGTAAGCAATCACAAAACAAGCTATGCAACAACAAGAAATCACACAAGAAGTTGCACAACCAAAGAAAAATACCTTGAACAATACACTTACCTGCAAAATTCATACTAAAACACTCAAACAGGAAGACCAAAATTTAACATGAGCTACCTTATTTTATTTTTGGGTGATGCAGGCTTGCTTACGAACCCAAATGCTCCTGCATATGTGGTCAAATCCTTTGACTTTTCTATGGGTTACTTATACTATTTTGGAATTTTGTTGAAAAAATCATTAGGATTATCTCGACTGTATTTCGATTTCTAAAAACTTCACCATGAGACTTAATTTGGTTTACAAAAGGGTTTCTCAAATTCTCTCCACATTTACATCTTCATCATTTTCACCTTGTTTATGCCTTGATAAGCTTTCTACGAGATGTCCCGAGCTTCTTTGGACTCTATTGCAACAAACATCTTCGGGAAAATTGAATCATCTGAGGCTGACTAGATCAAAAAATTATAATTTTGAATCTCTGTTGAATCATGTTCAACTGGTTCTTCTCATGATGTGTAAGAGCATTCTGTTCTGTTGCATTTGCAAGTTTTGGAAGACCTCATTCCACCAACTCCAACATATCTTGTCTACTGAACAAAGTATTCAATCTGGTAGTCCAAAATTCATAATCCTCTCCTTTGAAAATGGGCAATTGGGATTGATTGAAGACATTACCATCATTGTTCATAGCCAAGTGAATTGCTTATGCTAGGATTAAATGTATACCACTCGGTTTGGGGAACGGGAACCCCTTAAACAACTTAACTAGTTGATATTATGCTAGGACTAATTCGTTGATAAATAAACAGTTAATGTTGCAAAAAGTAATACACCCTACAGCATTAAATATGAAAAATAACATAAAATAAATCAGTGAACCTAAAAATTGTGCACACACAGCTCTGTTGAGCTCAATAATTTTCTTCATTATTGTTTTGAAAATAATATTGCACTTATAGCCATTACGTTGGCTCCTATTTTTAAATTATCAAGTCATGAAGTGCAGAAATACTCAAACCAACCTAAGAATTGCAAAATGTAGCACTACTAAGAACTAGTTTTGTCAACTTAACTAATTAGATAACTTAGTCTAACAACTACTAATTGCCTGTTCATCATGCATCATGTCAACAAAGAAAGCTAACTAACTAGTCAACTGATTTATCAAAACAGTTGTTCATGAACCTCGTTTACTTAAACAAACTGAACTCCTTAACAACTGGATAATACAACTGTTTTAACAGTTGGAATATTCACTTGTGTCCACAATTATTGGAAAAACTTCAAATCACAAATGAGCATAAATTATTTAATGTGTCTTCAAGGCCAAGACTGTTGTGAAAATTTTGAGCAAGAAATTCTTAGGGTAAAAACAAGGAACATATAGAACAAAATTCAAACAAACAATAGTGAAATTGTACAAAATAATTGAGATATCCTCCAGGGTATGTCTTTGAGATCAAACTGCAGCTCCTTGCTAATATTTGCTACTAAGAAGTTGAAACCTTCTACTTATCGCATCTTACCATTTGAGTAACCTCTGAGAATCAATATTTAATTGGACCTTGCATTAGGGAGATAACGGCTTCAAAAAAATTGAAATACTCGATATAAATAACACTTCCTGTCTCTTTCCATTCCTTGCTACTAAGAAGTTAAAACTTTCTACTTATCACATCTCTTACCATTTGAGTAACCTCTCAAACTCAATTTAACTGAAACTTCCATTAGAGAGATGCTTCAGAAATATTGCAATACCTTTATCTCATACTGGCATTGCCCATAAACTTCCTCCAAAGGAAAGACCTCCAAATTTACTTAAAGACTCACTTCCTCCCAAATCCCAATTATAGCAGTCTTGATGTATTATTTTTAAATATACAAGGAATCTAACTCATTTAGGTATATTTAAGCACAAAGATAATTAACTGGCTGTTGTAAAATTCCAAAAACCTAAGGTACGCAAGCAAAAGTAATCCATAAAGCATATTCCTTATATTATAACCTAGAAGTAGCACAATGGAAATGGAGCAATATTAAAGAGATTAAGGGCATCTTTGCAATCTAACTCATACCATTGCTCCTCCAAGGAGCTCACCACAATAAGAGAGACAATTTCAAGTGCAAAATTTTCCTGACTTGACAACAAATTGATTAATAAAAAACGTTTGAAGCAGTTATCACATGCTAATTTGCATATTTTGGTCATTCATGTCCTAATTTGAAAGAGAACAGGAGAAGACTAGTAAGTATATGAATGTGTATTTCTCTTGTGCATATACCGCAAGTATTTTAGTAGCACTGTTTTCAGTATGTCCAAACAGGAATTTACGAGGGCAACTTCAGTTTTTCATTATTTTTCCAACTGCAAAAGACAAAGGTTATACTCAAATTAGCAGCGTTAAAAACCTGCATTAAAGTAATTTGGTCCTAGCCAACGAAAAAAAAATGTTTCCTGGACAATGTAAAAGTTACACCATTGAACCAAATTTATTATTGTTTTAAACTTCTCATAAGTATCCTTTCATCAGTACATAGTGATGATCAGTTTATATCTTGAAGCTATTCCCAGAAATATATTCTGAAATTGGAGAAGAGGATAGATAAAATGGAGAGGAATAACATCTCATAAAACAACAAAATTGGTTGAAATTTTCTATTTAAGGTCATACCTCTTAATATAGTAATAGAAGAAGTCAGCATAGAGAGCTGTCTGGACTAAACCAGATGTCCAAGCTGCAAATCATATATACAAACCAACAAAAGATAAATCTGAGACATCGGTTTATATCTGACAGACTGTATAAATATTACCATGTCAAAAGACTCTGTATTAGCATTAAAAAAAAGCCAAATTACAAATATGATAAAATCCAGACTTACGTATCCATCGAAAACCATGGGTTTCAGCAATGTAACGGTATATCCAGTTGCAGATATAGAGTGCCCTATATGCCCTGCAAAACCGCATCTATTCACTATTAATACATGCAACATATTAGCCTGGGGTGATAATTCATACAGATGCTAAAAAGTGGCAAGAGTAACAGGGAGGAGGGTGGAGAAGAAATGGGGCCAAGATTGGCTGGTTCTCTGTCGAGTGTCGGTGCAGGAGGAGGCCCTTAACAGACTGGAGGAGAGGAAAGCAGTTAGGGTTGGCTAGTTTGGCTAGTTTGAACATCTCTTGTAGGTTGCACATGTGAGGAGAGGAAGCATGGATTGGGATATGTGGTTAAATGCTTCTTGTTTGCTTGTTCACATGGGGTGCATACAGAAAGCTTGATATTTTAGAGGTATTCATAAAGACTCTGCAGATGTATTATAATCTTTGTAAATGAGATAATACTTTTAAGTGCGGATACTTTTGGAAGGAAGGTTTTTCCCTCATGAGAGTTTTCCTGAGGTACATCTTGTGTCATATTGATGGTACGTTTGTCTATTCTCTTGTATTATGAATTATAAATACTTTTTTGCATAATTTTCTCTCATGGGATTATGTAGAAATAGTTCTATACGGCTGCAAATTTCCTCTCACATGATACTTGCTAAGGGTTTCTAAGTGGCAAGAGTAGCAAAGGCTTGAGGCCATACAATATGGAAGATGAAAATTCAATGTCTTCACTGTTGCATAGTTAGGGAAATTGGCCTTTAGAGGACCTACTACTGTGACATGGGTAAGGTGATGATGGGTTTACATGTGCATGGGAGGCTTGAGGTAAGCAATGGTTATACCATTCTAGTGTTTTGTAGCAGCTCAATCCATAGAGCACAGCATAGAAGGGAGCTCAATAACCATAGCAGCAAAGATCTTTTGGGGAAAATATTGGCAAACCAAAAGTATAAGATTTTTTGAAAAAATCAGATTAAAAAAACAACATAAAAAATTGTAGAACAAGAGATAAAAACTTTTCCATAGCATAGAGATATAGGGAGCAAATAAAATAAAGAGTTTAACTAATGAATCGTAGAAAATAGATTTTTGTAGTTTATATTGATATTGCTGATTACATTGCACTGCACATCTTTCAAACTCAAAACATTACTTCATATTGTATAACTAATAACTAGATGCATTTTTTCAAACAGTTCACTGCCTTGTCTATGCTACGACATTTTTCATACGTATCTACCAAAGCATGTTATCAAACAGTTCACTGCCTTGCTGCTATGGCTAAAAGCCTAAAACAGGTGCATTCGAACAAACTATGCATGCTTGGAAAAAATCTATCAAAGCAAAATAGTAAGCAATAGTAGACAAGGCAGTGAACTGTTTGAAAAAATGTCTCAAAGAAATATGGTCTCATGGTGATGGAATGCCATGACAAGCAAATTGCTATTTACATAAAAAATGCGGTAGCATAGATAAGGCAGTGAACTGTTTGAAAAAATGCCTCAAAGAAATGTGGTCTCATGGTGATGGAATGCCATGACAAGCCATAGCACAATGCCTTGTCTATGCTACCACAATTCCATCAGCATGAGACCATGAAACCAATGCCATGACAAGCCATAGCACAATTCCATCACCATGAGACCACATTTCTTTGAGGCATTTTTTCAAACAGTTCACTGCCTTGTCTATGCTACCACATTTTTCAAAAAATGTCTACCAAAGCATTTTATCAAACAGTTCATTGCCTTGTTGCTATGGCTAAAAGCCTAAAACAGGTGCTTTTGAACAAGCTATAGATGCTTGGAAAAAGCTATCAAAGCATAATAGTAAGCAATAGCATAGACAAGACAGTGAACTGTTTGAAAAAATGCCTCAAAGAAATGTGGTCTCATGGTGATGGAATGCCATGACAAGCAAATTTTGTCATGGCATTCCATCACCATGAGACCACATTTCTTTGAGGCATGTTTTCAAACAGTTCACTGCCTTGTCTATGGCTTGTCATGGCATTCCATCACCATGAGACCACATTTCTTTGAGACAATTTTTCAAATGGTTCACTGCCTTGTCTATGCTACCACATTTTCATACATGTCTACCAAAGCATTTTATCAAACAGTTCACTGCCTTGCTGCTATGGCTAAAAGCCTAAAACAGGTGCTTTCAAACAAGCTATGGATGCTTGGAAAAAATTAATCGAAGCATAATAAATAGCATAGACAGCATGACTGTTTGAAAAAATGCCTCAGAGAACTGTGGTCTCATGGTGATGGAATTTCTTGTCATGGCATTCCATCACCATGAGACCACAGTTCTCTGAGGCATTTTTTCAAACAGTTCACTGCCTTGTCTATGCTACCACATTTTTCATACATGTCTACCAAAGCATTTTATCAAACAGTTCACTGCCTTGCTGTTATGGCTAAAAGCCTAAAACAAGTGCTTTTGAACAAGTTGTGGATGCTTGGAAAAAACCTATCAAAGCATAATAGTATAGCATAGCAGAACTGTTTGAAAAAATCAAAGAAATGTGGTTAGGTGATGGAATGCCGTAATTTTACGGCATTCCATCACCACAAGACCACATTTCTTTGAGGCAATTTTTTCAAACAGTTCACTGCCTTGTCTATGCTACCACATTGTTCATACATGTCTACCAAAGCATTTTATCAAACAGTTCACTGACTTGCTGCTATGGCTAAAAGCCTAAAATAGGTGATAGTGAGCAACAAGCTATGGTCTCATGGTTTTTTTTTGCACGAAAATCAGCGCGATTTTATTCGTGTTTTTTTGCAGGTTTAAATGCAATTTTTTGGTGATTTTGCAGTTTGAAATGGGAATCAGGGAAAAAATCGTCCAACTTGCTATTTTTTAAAAATCGTGATTAATCAAGATTTTTTGCAAATTTATGCTTCTATGGTATACGTGTTGGCATATGGCTTGTTTGATGGCATGTGGCTTCTAGTGTTGTCATTGATGGCAACCTAAGTCATTCCTCTGGTTTGCAAATCAGAATTTATCCATACCGGCAAGATATGTAAAGATCAGTGTTCTACCGGCAGAAAGTATGAAGAACAGGGTATCTAGTCAGTTAGTCGATTTGTACGCCTCACCGAATCATCATTTTGAGTTGTGGATCTCTGAGAGAGCTTTTTAAGCATTTACACTATCTTGTTGTTAAGTTTTGTGATGTTGCATTGATCAGTGTACGAGTTGGGAGATCCGGTTGAATGCTTTGGCAGGATGTTTTTCTATTTATTTGCTCATTGTGGCCGACCTAGTGAATGTCGCATGTCGCGGATGTATACAGTGTACTTAATTAATTTTTTCTTGTGTTGGTTATTTTGTTTTGGGTCCTACCTATGTCTTAGCTGAGTTTGGTGGGTGTGCATTAAATTTAATTTGTGATTTGATCAGACCATTGAAGGATATTTCATGTTTTGTTAAAGTCGGCTTGAAGCGATGAAATCTTTGTTAGCGGATATATATATGAGATCGGTAATTCATTTTGAATAGAGAAATATAGAGTGTTGGTGTGTGAAGAGCAAAGCAGTCGCATATGTGCGAATAGTAGTAGATCAGTTGAGTGAATTTTGCTTTTGTAGAAGATTGTTAAGCAATGAATTAAGGTAGATGTGTGTAAGTGTGTGAGAAGTGTGAAAGTGTGAATATGTGTGAAGAGCAGAACAGGTGTGTGTGTGAGTATTAGAAGGGTGATTGAGAGATCTATGCACAGTTTCAAAAGGGCAGAAAAATAGAGAAGAGTAGAGCAGAGCAAAGCAGAAATATAGAATCAATCAGAAGGGCTGAAGATCGCCCATTGAGCTTCATTGGAACTGAATCCAGGCATTTGGAGATGCTATCTTCTTAGTTCAATTTTTGTTGTAATCACAAACACTTTGTAAGGCAGTGAGCCTTCCTTATTTTAAGCAGTGAGCTCTAGGCAGTGTGCCTAAATGCAAGTGCATTCCCTTTTGTTCATACTTTTAACATAGTATAATTGTGGATTAATCTCCACCGTGGTTTTTCCCCTAACAGGGTTTCCATGTAAAAATATTGGTGTTATGGTGCTTTGATCATCTTGTTCATGTGCTTGCATCTTTATTTTTGTTTATTTAGTATAAATGGTTTTAGATTTGGATTTAATTGTTGAATTTGCTGAACACTGATTCACCCCCCCCTCTCAGTGTTCCTTGAGTCCAACAATTGGTATCAGAGCAAGGTTCCTTTGCAGAAAGTTAAATAGCTTGAGGTGGATCTTGAATTGCAATGGACTCTGGTATCTTCAACAGCAACTTATGGTGGTACTTGATGATCTTGATCAGTCTAAAGCATAAGTCATGGAATTAAAAGCAAATCTTGTGGATGCTGAGAAATTCATTCAATCATTGAAGGATAAAATCAATGAGTCAAGAGAAAAGAGGAAGGAACTCTGTGATTAGCTGAAGCGGAAAGAAAATAAAAGCTTGGAAAATGTTCACCTGAATTAGACCCTAAAAGAAATAACTGAAGAATGTGAAAAACTTGCTAGGGACAATGCTACTCTAAAGCTTGAAATGGAATCTGTGGCAATGAAGCTAAGTAAGGAGATTGAAGAAAGGAAAAAGAATGAGGGGAATTTGGCCCAGTGCTTAAAAGAAAAATCTGAAGAATGCAGCAAAGTAAATAGTGGATTCATTTAGATGGAGATTGAACTGCAACAATCCAGAAATAATGAACAAGAGCTTGAAAGACAGATAGTTATTCTCAGAGATGATCTCATTACTGCAAACGAATACAAGGAGAAGTTCAAGATCAGTTCTGCTAAGCTTGATGAGCTAACTAAAGGACAAAAGGACGCAAATGATAAGCGAGGTCTTGGATATGAGAAGGAAGAAAGCTTCAGATCTGAACATAAGGATTCCAGACAAAGAAATCAGATGAACAAAGGCAGAAGGTATCCAGTAAGACAACCCAATGCTCAGAAGTTTAATGGTTACTGCTTTGCTTGCAATGAATTTGGTCATATGGCTTCTCAGTGTAGAGGTAAAATAAATTCACGCAATCCATCATTTCCAGGTCAGTGTTTTAGTTGCAAAAAGTTTGGTCACAAGTCAGTTGAGTGTAGAAGTATGTTTGTCAGTATAAGGAATGTTAAATGCTACACTTGTGGAAAATTTGGGCATATTGCTAATCAGTATAGATCAAAAGGAAACCAATGGAATGAATGGTCTAGACAAAGAAATCCGGTGTGCTACAATTGCAACAAATTTGGTCACATTGTAAGATTCTGCAAGGACAAAAACATGGATAGAAGAGGTCCGGTATACAGAGGAAGAATTTCACAAAAAGATGACAAAGGAAAAGGAAAAGGAAAAGGAAAAGGAAAAGGAAAAGGAAAAGTGACTGTGGAAGAGATAAGAGATCAGATGAAGAAAACATGGGTCAAGAAGAGTGAATCTGATGAAGGAAATAAGCCCGTACTAGAAGCAATCTCTGATAATTCCTCTGGAAATTGATCTCAGGCCATTGGCCTAGGGGGAGTTTTTCAAAGAAAATCCTTTGACCTCTTGTCGATAGTTGGAACTAAAATACAGGAAATTGTCAGTAGTTGTGATAGAAGTTTGCAAATACATCAGTAATCGCTTATGCAAAAACATGAGAAGTAGAAGGTCTGCAAACAAATTTTTCCTTTGTTGTCTGAGAAAACAGAGTACCCGGAACTCCTAGGGCAAAGTATTTAATGCGGCGAAAAGGTTAGGTGCGCAAAGTTATAAAAGGGTATTTGGAACCCTCATTTGTCACCTTGCATTGAAGAAGAACAGAAGGAGAGCCTCTACAGTGAAATTTCAAAGGAGTAAAGAAAATTCAGCGACGAATTCATCAGGTATTTCAGTTGCTTGTAGAATTTCGAATTTTGTGCTCGGTAGAAAAACTTGCTCCGTACAGAAAGAAAAATGAAGCAAATCAAAGGAATGATGAATTTGGATGAATATAGCAGTGAAAAGATTAGGGTTGTAAGAAGTTTGTTACCAACTGGTGAATTGAAGTGGCTTGAAGGTGCAAAACATAAAAGTTTGGACATTTGGAATGAATTTCCTTATTTCGTCAACACGAAAGTGGTCAAGTTTATCTTGAATAGATTGGATAATGACATCCTTACTCTGGAAAAACCCTATCTTATTTCGAAGGATGTGATTAGAAATCTAATAGGATTATGCAATGTTGGGGATATTCTGAAAAAGAAGTCGATTTGGAACAAGGAAGTCGAAACCCTAACCGAAGTGACAGGAGATCGGAGGGCTCTAGTAATCTCGACGATCAAAGATCCAATAACAAGGTACATTGCACATGGGATTTCATACAAAATTTTCTTCAAAAACAGGGAAGGCTTCAGCAAGCGTAGAATATATTGCTCACAAAATGATAACGGAAGATGAAGACTTTGATCTGTGTGGATTGTTGAAGGATCAGTTAATGGAAAATGTGCAATTGACGAAAGATGCAAATTACCTCTTCAGGTTTGGTACCTTGATCATATGTATCATGATGTATTTTTTTAATTGCTTGCCTCAGAATGATAATGTGGTATGGAAGGAAAGTGAACTGGTTTGTAAGCAAATTTTTGAAAATTCTAATGCTTTGGAAATTTGTGAGCAAGTTTATGAAAATTTCTTTAGAGAGTTGTTGAGAAAGTTTGGAATAGTTAACATTCCCCTTCTAGTAAAGATGCTTGAAGTTGGGTCTTCTTCCGATAAAGTGGAGAGGAAGCAGAAAAGGGCTCTAGAGTTTGTTGATGACACCCCTTCGGCACACAAGTCCCCAAAATTTGAAGAAAAAGGCAAAGGATAGATAATTGTGGATATACCAGATGAAGATTTTGATGAATACACTCCTAGAGATGAACCAGAATCAGTTGAACTGGATGTAATAATAGTAGAAGAAAGCGATGAAGAAGGTGCTTTATTCAAAACAAAGATATTGTAGATTATTCAGGAGGAAGATGGAATGCAAAAGATTTCTAACATATGGTTAGATGGACCCTCATATGAACATGACTTGATTGAGGACACTCTAGGCGGTTACTTTGTGCACAACATTGAATTGGGAAGTTTGCAAAATGTACTTCTAGAAGAGTTGATCGAATGTATCAGGGAGGCTATGGCCTCTGTACCTCAGGATAGGAAAGAGGAAGAAGTAATTCTACATTTGAAGGAGCAGTTTAGGCTGTCTCTTACCAAACTGAAAAAGAAAATGAATGTGTTAAGGCAATGCATTGACTCAGCAAATAAGATCTACAATTATTACCTTAGGTGGCCTCATGTGGTTGGTAAATACAAAGACAAGCTGGAGCAAATTGAGAGTGAGTTGAACAAAATTGGTCAGGATTACAATATGTTTCAGGACTAGGATGGAGCAGTCAAGAAAAAGATTCATAAGTTGCAGTCTGAGCATGCAAAAGTTCACTTTGCCAGAAACACTCTTATGGACACTTTCTGGAAAGTGAAGGATCTAACTGAATGCAAATTGGAGCAGCAAATTGAGATCCTAAGGAAATGAGAGAAGTTAGAAGAAGCAATTACAATTCTGGAATCCCTTATCCAGATCATCAACAGGACATCATAAAACAACAGTTTGATAATAATTATTGGGATTGCAATAGATGCTTGGAAGAAATTTCTTCCAGAGGTGAAAGATAAGTATAAAATAATTTTCTGATTTGTGCAACAGTTGCACTTCAAATTTTGAAATTTTTGAAAGGGGGAGAGAGAGCTTAGTGAAGAACATATTTGTCATTGATGTCAAAGGGGGAGGAGAGTAGTGAAAAATGCTTTATCATTCTAAGGGGGAGTTTGAGTTTTAAAATTTTGAATTTTGACACTTAGTCATTTTTCACTAAGTGTTGCCATCAATGCCAAAGGGGGAGATTGTTGGCATATGGCTTGCTTGATGGCATGTGGCTTCTAGTGTTGTCATTGATGGCAACCTAAGTCATCCCTCCGGTCCGCAGATCAAAATTTGTCCGTACCGGCAAGATATGTAAAGATCAGTGTTCTACCGACAAAAAGTATGAAGCATAGGGTATCCAGTCAATTAGTCGATTTGTACGCCTCACCAGATCATCATTTTGAGTTGTGGATCTCCGAGAGAGTTTGTTAAGCATCTACACTATCTTGTCGTTAAGTTTTGTGATGTTGCATTGATCAGTGTACGAGTTAGGAGATCCGGTTGAATGCTTTGGCAGGGATGTTTTTCTGTTCATTTGCTCATTGTGGCCGACCTAGTGAATGTCGCATGTCGCAGATGTATAAGGTGTACTTAATTAATTGTTTCTTCTGTTGGTTATTTTGTTTTGGGTGCTACCTATGTCTTAGCCGACTTTGGTGGGTGTGCATTAAATTTAATTTGTGATTTGAGCTAACCATTGAAGGATATTTCATGTTTTGTTAAAGCCGACTTGAAGCGGTGAAATCTTTGTTAGCGGATATATATATGAGATCAGTAATTCATTTTGAATAGAGAAATATAGAGTGTGTTGGTGTGTGAAGAGCAAAGCAGTTGCATATGTGAGAATAGCAGTAAATCAGTTGAGTGAATTTTGCTTTTGCAGAAGAAGATTGTTAAGCAGTGAATTAAGGCAGATGTGTGTAAGTGTGTGAGAAGTGTGAAAGTGTGCGAATATGTGTGAAGAGCAAAACAGGTGTGTGTGCGAGTATTAGAAGGGTGATTGAGAGATCTATGCACAGTTTCAAAAGGGCAGAAAAATAGAGAAGAGCAGAGCACAAATACAGAATCAGTCAGAAGGGTTGAAGATCGTCCATTGAGCTTCATTGGAACTGAATCCAGGCATGTGGAGATGTTATCTTCTTAGTTCAATTTTTGTTGTAATCACAAACACTTTGTAAGGCAGTGTGCCTGAATGCAAGTGCATTCCCTTTTGTTCATACTTTTAACAGAGTATAATTGTGGATTAATCTCCACCGTGGTTTTTCCTCTAACAGGGTTTCCACGTAAAAATATTGGTGTTATGGTGCTTTGATCATCTTGTTCATGTGCTTGCATCTTTATTTTTGTTTATGTAGTATAAATGGTTTTAGATCTAGATTTAATTGTTGAATTTGTTGAACACTGATTCACCCCCCCTCCCCTCTCTGTGTTCCCTGAGTCCAACAATATGGTTCCCAAAACTAGCAAGTTTGGCTTAGTACTAACATGAACATGGTGACCCAAGGGGATCTATTGGTATATTGATGAGGGTTGGCATAGGTTTTTAGGTTTCTAGTGTTTATTGCTTTGTTTTGCTTGGGGTTCTCGATGTAAGGTGGTTGTATCTGTTAGTAGCTTATTATATTGTATAGGCTGGTATATCCATGTATGTAGGGTAGCACAAACAGTTATTTTGTTTGTCTCTACAAATGCTGCTATGTTGGACATTAATGCAATTTTTGTAACTGTCTCCAATTTTGCTAGTAGTATGTTCTTATGTATGTTTTTATGCTAAGGGTGGGGGCACCAATAGAACCTCCACTAAATGATCTATAAAAAATTAAAAGGGAAGAGAATCCACTTGGTACACAAGCACCTTTAAGCATTTGTTACAAGTCGAGAGACAGTGAATGTAATCCACCAATTTGGAATGTTCATTCCCTGCCCTCTTTCACCAATGGCAAAGCTCTTGGAGAATATAATGCCTTAGAAGTCACCCTTCTCTCACAATTTTTACCAATGTGGGGTTAACCCAATTACAACCCAACCATGTCTTTACTATTACTAACAAATTCTTAAAAGCTACTTGCATGCTAAGTGGGTCTCTTTCCCTTGTAATTATTACCAGCATTATGAGGAAAAATTGTTACAGAATCGATGTTGTTGTGTATTAATCAAGAGGAACGAGAGTTCCTTATATAGATTACAAGAGACGATGTTTCTAAAAGAAACAATCGTTAAGTTAGAAAAAGCAATGACGAGATGACCATTACGACATAAATAGAAAGATATTATTCTAATACCCTCCCTTAATGGTCATCATTCTAACTACCCAAAGAGAACAGAGAAGGGTACCCCCTTCTTCTCAGAACGTTGCTGCAACAAAAGACAAGAGTTTGCCACTGACTCTGCCACTTGAGATGAGTCTGCCACCAACCCTCTCAGAAACTGCAGAACTTCTGGAAATAACACCAACCGTCCAACCTGAAGTTGGAAAACTGTCCCTCCCTGTAACCAAAGACATACCGAGAACAACTGCTACGATTTTGAGGAAAAATTGGCAAACCCTCCAAACTTCTGCAAATGGACATGACGCCTCAGAACAGACTGCAAGAAGCCAGATGTGCAGATGTTCGCCCCTGCTGCGACCAAAAAACTAACTGCACCAAACCAGGATTTTTGAGGAAAAAATCGCCAAACCCAAGATTACAAATCATCGTTTTTTTCAAAAAAACGGTAAAAACCAGAGAGCCCTCCCAAATGACAAAAACCCTAACAAGGGTATACAGGAGAAAAACTCTTAATTTTTGAGGACAAAATTATAAACCCTCCCAGAACCTAGAAGACAGATTTTTTTTTTCTTTTACGGGACAAAATATTTGAAAAACCCAAAACATTGATTGTCGGCTTGAAAAACAGAGGGTTTGAAACCCTAGCCGCCAAAAATCAGAACAAATCTGTTGACACAAAATTGGAGGCACGGAAAACAATGCACCCAAAAAATTTGGAGGCCAACCCAGTTGAGCTCTCAAAAAACCCACCAAGAATATGTAAGCGAAAAAAAATTTCGACTTGAGCTGAGGGTTCAAACCCTAGTTGAGCTTCCAGAAAGCCTTAGCCGCTAGGAATAGACCAGAAATGGCAGAAAAAAATTCTGGAATCCTCTGTAAATAGAGCCACAGAGAACTAGAAGTTGGCGCCCAAGAAAAAGTAGCAAAATCGCGTCCAAGCAATTTCTGAAAAACGGGTTTTTAAAAACGCAGGCTGAGAAACGACGCTAGCAGAGAATACAAGAAACGTAGGCTGAAGAGATCGTTGCCAGAAAAACGTTTGAACAAAGGTCGCGCGGCCAAAAGAAACAAGAAAAACGTGTCGCGACCGTCAGAAGACCTCACAAACACCCGCGCACGCCAGAAAGAACGCAAATCGTGTCTTAATCTCGCCAAAACACAGAGCACAAACGCGGCCGAAGGGTTTGAGATCTCCAAACACAAAGTCGCGCGGGCAACAGATAAGGTCACACGGAATTGAAGAAGACGCAGGAGAATAGAAACCAGAAGGCACCGCGAATAGAAAACCCTCCACAAAACTGCGACGAGGGGAAAAAACCAGGCATGCGCTTTTCACCCACGAACTTCACACGCGAATAACACCTTTAGAAACGCGAATAAAACCTTCATAATGCTTCTCAAAATCATGCCCACGAATTTGTAGACAAAAGGTTAAGATTTTCACAAAATCTTTAACCAAGAACCCTGAAAAAAAAAATTCTTCTGAATTCGACTTCTGAAAAATAAACTTTTCAAAAAAAATTTATAAAAAATTTCTTTCGAAATTTTTATTTGAAAAATCTATTTTTTCAAATTCAAAAGTTTAATCCTGCTCTGATACCATGTTACAGAATCGATGTTGTTGTGTATTAATCAAGAGGAACGAGAGTTCCTTATATAGATTACAAGAGACGATGTTTCTAAAAGAAACAATCGTTAAGTTAGAAAAAGCAATGACGAGATGACCATTACGACATAAATAGAAATATATTATTCTAATAAAAATGACATGTCTAATGACTACTCATAGAAGGCATCTTGAGATGACCAAAAAGCACACGCATCAAATCTCACAAAAACTAAAAGACCAATTTAAAATGCTCATGAAAGCTCACTCATGAATACATGATTGGGTTGTAATTGATTTAAAAAGGTAGGCAGTCCAAAAGCCCAAACTGGTGGATTATATTTACCATTTCTATCCCTATTGAGAATGCTTAAAGTGTTTGTGAGCTAAGTGGGTCCCCTTGTAATTATTAACAACATCAATGACAAATAATTTCATAAATTCGTTAGTATAATGGCTATTCAAGGGGGTCAATTGACAGTTCAAAACTATACAGATCAAATCCCACAAAAATGAAAGACCTAACTAATCAATTCTTTTATACCTTATCCTCTTATAAAATTAGTAAATTGATTCCACAAAACATGTCTCAAAATGATCAGTATCATGTTTTGCAAATATAAATGTATTTTTTTGAAAAAGGAGTATATTTTATGGGCTAGCTACTGAACAAAACAGTGTTCCCCACGGACACATCCCTGGGGATAATACCTTGTTTATGGGAATAGGAACATCTCAAGGGTAGTGGCACAGGGGTGAAACATCCCCCTGCTGTCCCCTTGGGTGGCACCCCCATAGATACCCGGCTTGGGTAGGTTACCCTCTGAGGGGGGACACCCTATTGTCCCCAAGAAAATGTAGACATCCCTTGACCATCCTGAGGATGGCAGAATGTCCTCTACATCCTTAAAAAATAATTCATGTTACTTAAACTTTAAAACTAAACCTAAAACCCTAAACTTGAATGGGTGCATCAAAGCCCCAACCTTAGAAAACCTATAATTATGTTAGTATATGTTCTATTGCAATTGCCAAAAGAGGATGAGAGGAAGAGGAGGTCTCCTACCAACTGCAAAAAAACAGGCTATTTCACATAAAAAAATACAAAATAACAAAAACAAGGTGTATGCGCATAAGGTCCTTGTGGCCTTGAAGGCTTTAGTTTGGGCTGCCCCTCAACACTGTTGGGAGTTGTCAGTCCTAGACCGCTACTTTGGTTTTAAAAAACAAAAAATATAAACTGTTTTGTATTAAATGCCAAGTGAATTCCATTTATATTTTTGGTTTGCCAAGTCAATCTTGACTACAAGTGATGCTAGTATGGTCATATCAAATGATTTTGAAAGTATAATTAACAATCTTAGTGAAGATACTTGGATTTCTGGCACATGTACATTAATACTGCAACTTATAGTGGACCTCTTGGTCAAGTTCTATTCTCTAGTGAATCCCTTGGGAACATGTTAAACCTCATGACCCATTGAAAATTTGGTTGGCACTGATGTTTCTACTTTTATTTGTTTGATGAATAATACTGGAGCTTGGTACTCTTTTTATATAGTAAGATTGGTGTATCTACTCAAGATAACGAGGTGAAGACATAATAAGCTTCGTTGTCTCTGACGCAAAATATTGTACAACAATATAGCTTTGTATAAATTTCAAATTCTATTACTCACATTTTTGTTTACAGAAATGATAACTCCTTTTTCTATTTTTTGTAATAGATATTTTAGAAATCTATTTTTATATATTATTTTAATAGCTATTCCTTTGCTATCCCCGAAATCTGGAAAAGAATTTGCCATCCCCAAAACCCACCCCTCCAATCCAGGAAACACAGAGAAACACAGGAACAAAATGAGTATTAAGGCAAATGTGTGGACTGTTTGTTTCTATATGTTATGTGCAGACTTGCTAATAACATACAAAGTAACTTCTTTAAATCATCAATTTTAATCAACAGTTAAACTGCAGCAGAGTAACATACCCAAGAAGGAAGACATAGTTCCCAGTCAGGTTATCAATATTCCGTGATCTCTGTAGTAATACAAGCTGGGGAAGAATAGCAACTGCTTCAAGATATAATGAAAATGTCCATAAAACCTATGCCAATGGTTACACTCTGTTAGTTCAAGGAATAAATGCTGACAAGCTACGAATATGAAATCTGTACTATTATAAATGAGTTTTAATTATGCAGGAAGATGATTTCCAACGCAATTCATCAATTTCAAAACATAGAACTTCTATTGATGAAGACCAAATTGCTAACTATCCTCCAGAGTCCACATTATTGAGTCATATTTGGTGTTTGATTAGACAACTGAAAACAGGCAGTGCAACTGACAACATTCTCTAGACTCTATGGTAGAGACAAAGCTTAAGTACAGTTTTGCATTCTCTTATAAAGAGAAAACCTCATAACATTGTATGGTTCGATCTTGTTGACTGCATGATCTCTTTGACTTACATATACAGATTCTTTCATATCCCCAAATCAGGCAAAGCTTGAAAACTAAATTTACTAAATGCAACATGGATTTGGATTTTTGCAAAACTAACAAAATCTAAATAAAATGAATAACATGATGGGTTGGGTACTAACTGAAGCCTAATCAACAGTCTGTTGTGGGCAAATGCCTAGAGAAAACTTTCCAGATATCAAAATACTGACATATCCTCCGTGTGGTGCTTCTTTGCAAAAATTCAATTTTTAAACCATTTGGCATGAATAAATGTCAATGAAGAGAATTACTGGACTAAGAAAGGAAGGCAAGCAGAACCGCACCTCCCGTACAGTAAAATTACGGTGGATCAGAAGTGCCAGCACAAAGCATGGTATGACCAGAAGATAATGTCGAAAAGTATCTTGATCTTTGTTATATGTCTGTCGAACAACCTTATGAAACCTCATATACCACAAAATAGATAAGGATGTAACCAAGAATACAATCTTCATGATTGTATTGTAGAAGGAATAATAATTTGTGAAAATGTCCAGGTATCGTGTAGCAAAGACAAGAGCATAAAGTTCTTGTGTTTTCAGTGAGATTCCTGATAAACAAGAAAACCATGACATAATATTGTCAGAAAATAAAAATTGGAATTATAAGTATAGATTTGACTTTTTTGAAATAAAATTTTCAATTAAAAGCAGCTTTCACTACTAACATAAGAAGTTCCGACAAATTAAACCCCAGTATCTCAATTACAGCAATCTTGATTGAATGTAGCCATAAGATGTTCCCTGTAATGCATATTAAATGGCCATTAGTATTAATAAAACAGACAATTTTTTAAGGAATGCATTTCTATTTAGTTTTACACCAAACAACGTGAGAGTTCCAGCTCAGTAACATCATCAAACTCTGGACTGCATAATCAAGGATGACTCTAATGACTCTCAACTACCAATCATCTTTCCACCTTCTAATGTTGACTAGAGATCTCACTTGTATATCTTAGGCACTGTTTTAATATAGCTAATCCTATATATTCTTACTCTCTTAGGGCTGCTGGGTTTACATTTTCTTGCTAACCCCGCTTTTATGTTTATTTTCTGTTGATGGTGTTGCTTTAGGCACCTCCTGTTATTTCTGTTAGCTGTACTTTCAGTCCCATTAACCTATCTGAGTCACTTATGAACATCAGTATCATAGTATTTCATTTCATTTCTCTTATCTTTATCCTCTACCTGGATCAGATATAGTGTTCTGCTTGTATCAGGGATTCTAAGATAGCATTTGTTCTATAAGAATTTTTAGAAACTCACCAAATAACATCATTAAAATTGATCATTAAACCCAAGCTTAGCTGCATGTTTGGATTCAGTAGTTCACCAAAAAAACTTTCCCCAGGTTTGGTACAGCTTGGTCTGGCCACACACACATATATATGTAATTTGCACAAAATGTACAAAATTAAATATAGAACAAAGATGATGATTTTAATTCAATGTTGATTGTCAAATGTTAAAGATAAATCAAAATGGTTTATACATGTAAAACTGCACAAGAAAAACCAAAACAAATCATCAAAATTGAAAATTCTCTCCTTTGAAAACATCAATGTCACCAACAGGTTCATTAAAACCACAAGCAGCACCAGTGCTACTCACATTAACTACTTTTGTTTTGTGTGTTTTGCATGCTGTTACTGATTTAGAAGTTACATTTTTGGGTTACTTATTCTCATTTTTTGTTTGTTTGTTTTTACATTAAAATTTTGACTTTTTAATGTTTTGCTGGGAAGGTTCAGCCCAGGTTCAACCAGAGTTCTGTCCCAGGCCTGTGGATTTGCCCCTAAACCATCTAAATGTACCCACAAGTGCCATAGCCCTGCAGGGGGCTCAAAACCTGCATGATCAACCGTCCAGTGGAGGTTTGAATCTGGATGGTTACAATAACAATGCCAAACATTAACCATCACACTATGCCCTTAACAATGACTGTCTATATAATTTTAATATGTATTTGGCACATTAAATGCATGTTGTTTGGGTTTATGGCATTTGAGACATTAAATTTGATGACAAAGACAATTTGAAAACCAATAAGAAGCAAACAATCTCGAAATTGGTGGTTTTGCTGCTGCAACAGCAAAAGGTGAAATTCAGGACAGGTTCACCCTGGACAAACGCACAGACCTTTTGTGGAACCCTGGCTGGATCCCCCCTCCCCTCCAGCCTGCAAAGAGAAAGCCCAAATCTGTATCCAGGCTAGATTGGACCCAAACCTGCATGTCCAGAGGGGCAAACCGATAACATAGTATTTTTCAATAGTTCAATACCTATTTATATTACTTATATGCTAAGTAGCCGGTTCTCTGGGTTCTAGGCTGGGTCCTGGTCCTGGTTCGCTCCTGGTTCGGGTCCTGGTTCGGTTCGCCTGTGGGTTCGACTAGGGTCCTTCATTTTTGGGTCTGGTTCACCCAAGTAGAACCCAAGAGAACCCAGGCAGACCAAGACAGAACCTGCATGCCTAGGCATCCAAAAAGTGTTTTTTGAGCATTTTTTTAATGTTTTATGTAGTTTGACTTTGACCCATGCCCAAGGGAACCCTAAAAGTGACCTCTAATTGCTTCAAACACCTTAACTACCTCATTCTTATTCATTTGTTTTGCTCTTTTTGACAATGTCAAAAGCATGGCTGCATACAGATTAGGCGAAAGACCTTTCCTTTTAGTTTAGCAATGCATGGAAGATTCAAAAAGTATCCTTGATATTACAAAAAGATATGTGTTTATACACTTCGATTGTGCAGTCACCCTTTGGTTCTTTCAAAGAAAAATCTGCCTATGCCACTGTTACACTACACAGGTAAACAAATTTTGTATTGTGGAGCTATATTAAGTTACCACTCTCAAGACCAATGTAACAATGATACAAAATAATGTTTGAGACTGCAAGAAGACATCAAAATGGCTAGTGTATAAACAAATTCTTATGATTTCTGAAGAATGCTGATAACTCTACTTAGTTGGCTTCTTTTTTCAAAATCATACAAAATGAACCCTGGCATCAATAGACTCTGTATATCAAGCTACCACAATTCAAGTTTCAACGATGAATATTTATCATGAATGTTTTAAATGACATTCAAGTTTATGGTGGTTTTGTTGTTTATATGATGTATGTGATATTTTAATCCTAATTCTTGCTTCAAGGCTGCACATATATATATTTTATTTTTACATGTTTTTTGTACTAACGAACCCAAAACGAACCGAACCCACCCCCCAAAAATTTTAGCCGAACTGGCGAACCGAACCCCCGAACCCGAACCCGAACCCGAACCGGTAACTTAGCTTATATGTATATGAACATCAACTTTTAACAGCTATTTAAATTGCTACATACACACAAACACAATAATAGGTAAGTAGAATATAAAACTATTTTATTCACTTAAGAGTTACTAAGAGCTAATTTATTTTTAAAATGATTTAGTTTATCTTTTATTTTTCAATAGTTTAATAATTATATACATTTAACTTATGTATGCAGATATCAATTTTTACTAACTACTTAAATTATTACACACACATGAACACTTTAATAAGCTATGTTCCACAAAGTTTCAGGATGGGGGGATGTAGGGATGGGTCTCAAGGAAGAGGGGGCCAAGAGCCTAGATGTAGGGATGGCAATGGGATAGCGGCAAAGTGGTGACGAGATGGAGGTTTGGAGGTGGAGCCCCCAATGGAGTCAAGGGGCAGCGCCCCTCATGAGGGTCTAGGGGCAGCACCCCCAAGAAGGGTCTAGGGGTAGAGCTCCAATAGGGTCAAGGGGCAGCACCACCAAGCCAAAACTAAGTCCTTCGAAACCACACAAACCTTCACAACGCAAGCCATTTTCACAATTTTACCACTATGTTTTCTGTAACACCAAGTCCTTTGCTATTTTTAATTTTTTTAAATGCACTTTTTCTGCTGAATGATATTGGGGATGCCTAGGAATTTCCAATGTACTCAAAAGATGCGAGGGAGTCCCTTGAGGGTCTCAAGGATATCTCAGCATCTCTGTGTCATCCCGAAAATAGGGGGATGTCCTAAAAACATCCTCTCTTTGAGGAAACATCCCCAAAATAGGGGGATGTCCTTAAAACATCCTCTCTTTGAGGAAGCATCCCCAAAGACTTAGTGGCGGTGGTGGAATGGTAGGGGGATGTTTCCCCAAGTCCCCATGTCCCAAAAATATCAAGTTTTTCAGGAAGGATGCATCTCCATGGAACACTGCTAATAATAGGTAGGACATAGAGTTAGTTTATTTGTTTAAGAGCTGTTTTATTTTACTTAAAAGAGTTATTTCATTTTACTTCATAAAAACTAAAAAGCTACCATTCATTTAATAATTTATTTATAGGCTGCCAAAAGCTTTTAAAAGTTGATTGTTAAAAATTATGAAGATGTTTTCTGAATATACTCATATCATTACATCCACACCTAACTCCCATTATAATTACAACTCCCAACATTAAAATACCATGACACAACCTTAACTAGTGGCCATCCTTGACTTAAGGCTAGATAAAGTGCCCTTCCTATTTCCTGTATTAAAAAAAGTAAGAATCATAAAAGTTAATATTATTAATTATATTATATATATATATGAGGCCAAGTTATTCTGTTGTGTTTGTTCATTCTTTGTGTAAAATTCAGTGCAACACCTACTCAAAATAGTCCTACAGCAAGGAATAAAAGGTAAAATAAGCTAAAAGGATGTGCACATTAGAAACAAGGTAACCCGATGGAATTATAAGTGTACATAGCCTTAGTTATGATTCCAGTGCTTGTAAGATACACGGAGCTACAAGGTAAAATGAATGATGTCATAGAAGAGGAATGATCAGGCAAAGACCTCTAATAAAATCATCACTCAGAAATGAGGGATTTTTAGTGCTCTCAACCACCATATAATCACCAATGCTGAACCTAATGATGCCACCTAGAGTGGCCTAAACTGAGAATTCAAAGGCAAACCCCTGCATTTTGTCTTTCAGATTGACATCACTTGATAACAAATCAGGTGCAAGCAGGATGTGAGATGTAGGATTGTTTTACTGAGCATATTCAGATTCAGATTTCATGCCAGTGACCACCAAGCACAAATTAAATTTTCACTACAAATGGTTCATATTTAATCATAATTTAGGCCTTACTTTCAACACTGTCCGTAAAACAGCCCAGTGCAATTCTGGCCTTGGCAGCCCACCAGACGCATTAGGTGACCTGCTACAAGCCTTGGCTGGTGTTCTGGCTGAAAAAACCTAAAACTATGAGAGGAACTGTCCATAAGTTGCCGTAAAGATTCCAAGATGGCAGTATTGGAAAAAATATTTTTTTTGGCTTAGAATGACAAAAGAAGACCTTTGAAGATCTAGACTCTAGACTCCTAGAGTGACCTGAAAACTGTTGGAGCAATTGATCGTGATATTCCTTTAGACGAACAATGGCTGGCTAAAATCATTAGGTGGCAATGGATTTTGGCATGTTCACGTCTAAAATGAGGATGGAAGTAAGAAATGTACAGGTTGATAATAATTCAGGATATGAAATTGTAATTAACGGTACTTTATTATAATTATAGCAAATATAGACAGCATCACCTGAAAGCTCTCAAGGCATGTTGACCAATGGTGCAGTTCTTATTCCAGGAGTCTCACCTGAAATTACATCTTAACTTAGGTGGTCTCTGAAGATCCTTACAGTCTACTTGGGGCTACGATATGGCTTACCAGATTTCCACAAAGCATTCCATTAAGTTCCATGTTTGTGTTACATGGCTTATAATCCAAAAGCTGGGGGCAATGTCAAATAGAAACTTGACATACAAATATACCATCATTATGTCAGAAAGAAGATTCAAGCAGAGTTCATGTATTGAACTATAAACGATCAAGTGTCTGATGTATTAACCAAATCATTTACCAAAAAGCATAAAGAAAATTTTCGTAGATTGAACTTAATGGGAGTCAACTTGCTAATCTTTTAATATTTTCTAAGGTGTTTTAGAGTATTTGTAGGAACTCTTCTTGCCCTAGATTTTATTGCTGGTTTTTTTGTTTTGTGTGTTTGCTGTTTCATAAAGGTTTTTCTGTTTTTTTTTGTGTTTTGTAATGCTGATATAAAATCTAGAAATGCATAACATAAAGAAATATAGACCACTATGATAATAGATCCTCCAATATATGTTTATTTGATCAATATTCAATAGAACAAGGCAAATACAAGCATACCCGAAATAAATAAATAACATGCAGCTGCTGTTCTTCACTTCCAGCCAAAAACGCAACTGATGAAATAGCTCGATTCTCCTTCTGAAGATTGCCTTTTTTATCACAGCAAGTATGGATAGCTTCTTTATGTCTGGGTGCCCCCTTTTGGATTTATTTGCAATTTTTTGGTAACCTCTAACAATAAAATCACCCCTCTACTTGAGAAGCCAACCCTGCTGCAAGTGAATGGTTGTAGAAAATTGAAATATTCCGAACCAATTTTTTCAATTTTGGATTACAATAAGCAATGCAACACACATCCGTTAGGGTTAGCACTTAAACCAAAACGATGCGGAATACAACTCTAACCAAGAATGTACACCAGGATCCTGAGTTGGGCAAGGTGTGAGCATATAGTCAGAGGATCTCAATGCATGCTGAAGAGTAACTCTAACCAAGAATGTGCCCAAGATGGACGAACATATGGTCAGAGGATCCCTACCAACTACAATTGCTGAAAGTAAACTCGACGCCAAGCATGTGCTTTCAAACCCAGAGTGGGAATGGAGCTACCATATGGCGGAGATAATAAGTACTACAATGCAATTCAAAATGTAAATAGGCGGCAAGCCAGCCTCTTCCACTTATTCAGTGGGTATTACAAGCATGAAGAGAAAGATGAGAAGAAATGCTGACAGTACTACTGTTCAGCTTACAACTTGATAGAAAGTTCCTGCCATGACAAGGATTAGAAGCTATCCAAATGCTGCAATAATGAATAAGGTCTCCTCAAAGCTTGTTGAGACTTTCTGATCATAATCCCTTCACCAAAATGCAATTTCCTAATTCTGTTATGACAGACCAGCAACCTAAAATGCTTAACCAGAAACACTGAACCCTAATAAAATGCTTGCAACTCACTCAATTCTCAACCCAAAGACCTCAAATAAAATGCATTAGCTTCCTAAGATGATGGCGCCCCATAATGAACCATAAAACTGACCCAAACTAATATATATTTTTTGCACGAAAATCAAGACAAGTACAGAAAAGTACGGCCCTCTAAGAAGGGCGATTTCCTTCTAGAAAAATCAGCACTTAATTAAAAATTCTGAAACTTGTCAAACTTGGTCGCCCCTAGCATAAAAGCTCAATGGATCACTACCCAGAACAAGAACATTTTTGTTTTCTGATATATGAGCAAAAACAACTTCCAGCTACACTGAATCAGCAACTCCAGAAATTGATATAAAATGCAAGAACTGAACTACAATGCAAACAAATGCTACAAAGCAAACCTCACTACAAGATTCTCTCAACTACAACTATCTCACCACTAGTTGCTCTCTTTCAAGCAAGAAGCAATGCCAAGGCTAGGAGGCATTCATTCCTCGAAGCAATCCCAGTACCATTCCGGCAGAATAACATTATTGTAGACATAAGATGATCCAAAGAAGAGGAGAGGTCTCCTTATATAAGCCCAGCAAAGAAACTCTAGATGCTTCTAGAAAGTGCGCCCTAATTCAAATTTGAATTTGACTTCTTTTCCCTCCAGTATAGGTGTCCCCTTTCAAAGCTAATTTTGACTTTATTTTAAAATCATCTCTCCATAAAATAGGCGTCCTTCAAGCAAGCATTAACCTTTTTAAAAATATTCAAATATCTCCTATGAAGCGCTCCCACAAGAAAAGCCACCTTTTAAAACAACTTGAAGTGAAGCACTAGGCCAAGGGGGGGGGGTCAACATTAAAATATAACATTTTTATATAAATTGAACTTATCTCTCCAAAACGCATCCCAAGGCCAAAAGTGAAGAAACCAACTGAACCAGCTGAAGAAGAGAACCAACTGTGCCGAAAACAAAAGGACCAGTGCCAGAAATAGAATTTACTAATAGTAAATTCCAGAAAGTGCTCGGAACACAAAGCAAGTCACACCACTGCGAAGCTCTCTGAAAACCCAAAAAGAATCCGCAATCCAATCACCAAGTTTCGAGCAACAACCACCTCCAAAACAAGAAACCCTAATTCCACCTTCCGAGTAGCCTACGGGTCTCTGGAATAGGCCAACGGTCAACTAAAAAGATCATGCTCGAGAAGGGGACATTAAAAAAATCAGCCGTACCTCCCCTCTTGAATCTGACTTTATTTATAACCAGGGCAGATCTGAGATCGCCTACTCTTATTATGAAATCACTGAAACAATAAATAAAACCCTTTATTCCATCCAATCTGCACACTGAAACATTTGAATGATACCTCTCTAAATACCAAATTCAGCAGGTATTCCACTACTTCAAATGGCTGCAAACACTGAAGAAGTATCGTTCTCCAATGGCTCAAGTGTTGAAAACCCTTGGCTTCCACTCTCAGACAAATCTTCATCAACAACAATCATCAATCAAATGACTTCCAAAATAACCCTAAGTGAAATATATAATCTCTCTTGAAAAGTTTGAACTTCTTCAAAAAGGCATTTAATAACATTAAAAAATGTTATTTATTTGCATTCTTTTAATATTTCACTCAAAACTTAGGAGTTGGCCATTAATAATTAATTCATTAATTTGGCCCCCTTTTAATGACGTTTTGACCCTCAAGTTATAACTTAAAGTTATAACTTTAAAATAGCACCTTTTAATCAATTAATGTTATTTTAATCAAATAACATTAATAACTTATTAAATGCATCATTTCTCAACACGCCATCTGAACTGGTAACTCATCCGATGATTCTCCATATGATCCCGTGCCCTACTAAAAATAGTAAGGGTCCCATACTATCCATGTCTAATTTACTATAAATAGTAAGTTGAGCAAACTGAGTCCCAAAAGTCTCAAACAAAAGCCAGAGCTAAACATCACTGAGTGCTGGAGGTGATACAATCCCCAGAAGACCCTCTCAACACCTTCATTAGCCTGAGGGTCACAATGATAGGCTAATCTACTGAATACAGATGTCTCACTTTGGAGGGGACATTACAATCCTCCCTTCTTGAAATTGCTTGCCCTCAAGCAATCTCAACGTTGGGTGTTGTAAGATCTCCTCACCTTCCCAGGTGGCATCCTCAACTGGCAAATCCTTCCATTTGACCTTTGACCAAATATTTTGTGATAGTCCGTTTTCGTGCCTGCCTCTCTCGAAAATCCAAGATAGCCTCTGGCTCAAGAATCAATTTCCCCTCATCATCCAGGGGTGGCAACACTGCTGATGGAGTCACATGATGTCCCAATGCCTTCTTGAGGCGTGATACATGAAACTTGAAAGACATTGTGAACTCGACTATCTGTTGGGAGTTCTAACTCATATGCTACTTCACCCACTCGCCTGATATTCCGAAAAGGCCCATAGTAGCGTGGTTTCAACTTTTCAGCACCACTTTTCTTGAGTGTAGACTGTCAGTACAGCTGCAACATTAAATAGACCATATCTCCCACCTCAAATGATCTTTCGGTCCTCCTCTTATCAGCATATTGTCTTTGTTGATTTTGTGTCTTAGTGATATTCTCCTTGAGAGCCTTCATAATGTCCTAACTCTCCTGCAACAAGTCTCCTGCACTAGGCACTCTACTATCACTAAACAGAAGGTGATGAAGCTAGGAGCTTCATACTCGTATAACGCCATGAAAGGGGTCATCTGTATGGACATGTGGAAAGTGGAATTATAACAAAATTCATAGAGGTAAATCCACTTTACCCATGCCTTCTACTGCCCAACTATGTAATTTCTGAGATAACCTTCCACCCATTTATTAACTATCTATGTTTGCCCGTCTGTCTGCGGGTGATAGTCGGTACTTAGGGTTAACTCAATTCCACAGAATCTGAACACCTCCTGCCAAAAGTGACTCATAAACTAACTGTCCCTGTCACTGACTATGGTCCGAGGCAACCCATGCAGTCTGAAAATCTCTCGAAAGAACAATTCTGCCACCTGTGTAGCCGTGTATGTAGTTGTGATCAGAAAGAAGTGGGCATATTTTGTTAACCGATCTACAACCACATATATACAATCTCTCCCCTGGGCTTTGGGCAAGCCCGTAATAAAGTCCATGGACAGGCATTCCCACTTCCTATCAGGAATTGGAAGTGGTTGTATTAAACCTGCTGGGTAGGTGTGCTCCTGTTTGTTCTGCTGACAAACTAGACACTCCCTAACATACTGAAGAACATCAGCCTTGAGCCCCCCTTCCATGTAAATCTCTCACTGATCTGTCGGTAAGTTTTGAAGTATCCTTGGTGTCCTGCAGTAGGCACATCATGGAAAGCCCTCAGTATTATGCTCTTCATCTCTTATCCTAGCGTCAAATATATCATGCCCTTATATATGATGAGCTCATTGACAACTGTATATTTGTTGTCCTGAACTGACCCCTCGATGATCCCAGATGCCCATGTATCCTTGGCGTATCCCGCCACAATCAGGTGCCTCCAATCCTCTGAGATCTGAACCATTATGTTCAAGTGTGGTTTGCAAGATAGAGCATTAGCAACGACATTCTGAGTACCCTTGAAATATGTAATATCGAAGTCATACAACTGAAGCTTACTGACCAATTTCTGCTAGCGGAAATTAAGATTTGGCTGCCCCAAAAAGTGTCTAAGACTATTATGGTCAGTTTTTATACAAAATTTACTACCAATGAGATATTGTCTGAATTTGGCCAATGCGTGCATAATGGCCAACATCTCCTTATCATAGATGCTATACCCTCTCTCTGGTCCCCTGAGCTTCCTACTCTCAAATGCAATCAGGTGCTTCTCCTGCATAAGCACAGCACCAATTCCCTCACCCGAGGCCTCACAATGAAGCTCGAATAGCTTCGTGAAATCTGGTAGAGCAAGAACGGGACAAGTGGTCATAATCTGTTTGAATCTCATGAAGCACTCTTGTGCCTCTGGAGTCCAAATGAAAGCACCTTTCTTCATCAAGTCCGTGAGAGGCGTTGCATGACGCGAATAACCGTTGACAAACTGGCAGTAGAAACCACATAACCCCAAAAATCCGCACAACTGTGTGAGATTCTCTGGAGTGGGCCAATCGATGATAGCTCGAATCTTATCAGGATCCATTCTTACACCCTCGACACTAATAATATGACCCAAATATAATAACTCTGTCATGCCAAGGTCACACTTCAATTCTTTTGCATACAAAGACTCGCTATCCAAAATCCCCAACACTACATCCAAGTGAGCAAGGTGTTCCTCCCACGTTCTACTGTATACCAGTATATCATCAAAGAATACAAGTACAAACTTCCTCAACTGTGGCTGGAAGATTCTGTTCATTGTGGCCTGGAATGTAGTTGGAGCATTGGTTAGCCCAAATGGCATAACCACAAACTCAAAATGCCCACAATGGCATCTGAATGTCATTTTCTCTATATCCTACTCACGCACCCTAATTTGATGATAACCGGATCTCAAATCAATTTTTGAAAAGAAACAAGCACCATGTAGCTCGTCGATCAACTCATCGATCCGTGGGATGGGGTATTTGTTTTTAATAGTTCTCTTATTCAAAGCCCTGTAGTCGATATACATACAAAGAGTACCATCCTTTTTCTTAACTAAAACCACTAAGGAGGCAAATGGTGACTTGCTCGACCGAATGTGACCCATGGCGAGCAACTCCTTAATGGTATTTTCTATCTCGTCCTTAAGACGTTTCGGATGCCTGTAGGGAGTAATCATCACAGGCTTAGCGCCCTTCTCTAGCTCTATGATATGCTCAATATTCCTATCAAGAGGTCTACCTGGTGGGATGTCATTGAAAACCTTCCCATGTTTAATTCTAATCTCTTGTATATCCGGGTGGTATTTTGTTTTATGCTGTCCCTCTCGTGTCGGCATTAACACACATTCAGTTGCCCAATCCACCATATTGTGTCGCATGAGGCCCTCCATCCTCCTGAGTGACAACATCCTGAAACTGCTATCTTTGATGGCTTTTAATATATGAGTTTTTCCCTCTACCTCAAAACTCATCTCCATCTCACGAAGATCAAGAGTGAATTTTCCAATAGCATGGAGCAATCTCATCCCCAAAACTACATCTATGTCTCCCATGTTTACCACGTAGTAATCAGCCTTAAAGTTATAGTTATTAAGGCGCATAGGGAGATCTTTGACTATCCTTTCGCACTTAAGAGTATATCCATCCGCCACTTTCACCCTTATACCTTTGAACTCCTTTGTCATGATCCCACGTTTCTCCACAAAGCGTGTATCAATAAAATTATGAGCGGCACCTGTATCCAAAAGAGTGATGACCTTTTGACCTGCTAGGACTCCACGCATTCTAAAAGACCCTTCCTACTGGATACTAGTAATCTGTGCCTCCTGTAGATGGATTTCCCTTTCCTTTTCCTCTTCTTTTTCTAACTTTTCATCATCTAATTCTTGTTGACCAGCTTGCTGGTCGGAATTTTCAAATTTTGATTCCTCACAAAAAGCCTGCATAGCACGGTTAGCTTTGCCCTTTGCCTTTTGCCCTTTGGCCTTAAGGGGCAATCATGATTTGCATTAGATGGACTCTTGCAATACAAACAAAGCTTCTTTTTCTGCAAATCATTTAATGTTTCACGATCAAATGGGGCTGCTGATTTTCCTTTTTGCTCTCCCTTAAAATCAAATTTTTCTTTATTCTTGGGAAATGTTTTGTTATCTTTGAATGAAGAAGAGCCCTATGTGCCAAACTTATTTGATGAACCGAACTTGTTGGATGGGGCTGCAAGTTCCATACTCCTTGCCTTCTTCATTGCTTCTTGTAACATTGGTGGATCGAAAGCTTTCACCCACCCCCGTAATGGCTCCAATAAGCCCTCAATGAAAAGTACAACCAACCTCCTCTCCGAAATGTTTGTCACCATTACAGACAACTTCTGAAAATCACTGATATAGCCCTCTAAATTGCCAGTCTATCGAAGTTGTGCCAAGACCTTGAAATAGACTTCTGGATCCTTTTTATCAAAGCGATCAACCAGTCTATCCACAAAATCCTGGTAGGTGGTGATACAGTCATGTTGCAGTGTAATCATTCCCTAATACCACTAGTCATGGGCTGCTCCCTCTAGATGTAATGTGGCAAACTTGATTGCTTCTTCCTCAGACATAGGTCGAAGCATCAAGAAAGTGTCCAGCCGATGAATCCAAGACTGTGTTGTTACCCTGCCACTGCCATCAAAGTAAGGTAGGGTGATCTTGTTGGCCGCATGCTTCAAGTCCTTATTCTAATTCTGAGGCCTATTCCCTTGTCGAGCCCTGTAATAGTCCACCTTATTGAACAAATCAATCAAAGTGCATGAGCTCTCGTGCTTGAGGTGTCAGTTGCCGCCACTCATAATGTACAACCATATATGCATCTGCAAAGGTTGGTTCCTCAACCTCTTCAACATTCTCCTCCACTCGCTCTCCCCTCAGAAAGGTAGGTTGAGTCGGCCTATCTGCAGTGCGGGAAGGTGCCCTCTATACCCTCCGTGACCCTGCTACACTCCTGTCATCATCTTGATTCTGAGGTTGTCTCCTAGGTAGATTCAACTGTTGTAGTGTATATGCTAGATGCTATAGAACAACAACTACCTGTTGCTGACCAACCTGTAAATCCCTCAAAGTCTCTCTCACTTCTCTATCACCATCTCTATCCTCATCTCTCCTTTCATTTCTGCGTGGACCCTCTTCTAATCTATCACCCATATCTGTCAAAGGTTCCTCTGCAAATGAATTATCTTGTTTCCAATCTACCTCTGATTCTCCTTTACTGCGTGTGAAATATTTGTGGTGACTACTCATGTGCCTTCAACCCTCCAGGATGGCAGGATATTGGCTCTGATACCAATGTAGTGTTAATGTTTTAGGATCAGATTTAACAGAAAACAAAAATGCAACACAAACACATGAAATGAACAATATAACACAACATATATCCTAGGAAAACCCTCCTCGACGAGGGAGAAAAACCCAGCCACAAATATGTCTCTTATATATTGAATGAAATCAGCTTACAAGTCTCAGCACCTCTCCTAGATGCCAATATATAGAAAACCTCTTATTTCTGCTTGATATCATCTGCTCTTTGAAGGACAATAACCTACTGTGAATAATCGAACATCTTCTTGAAGATGTGACTTGTTTTTATAGACAAAATCAGTCACCAAACAAGCCAACATCTCCTCCTAAATATAGGCAAATGACAGTTACACACACAAAAGGACACACTAGGTGGTGTTTCATTTGCTTATTTAAGGAGTTACAAATACAGTTCATGCGTCTATTTAAAGGAGATAGAGATTCTCTTGCATGTCAGTACACAGATTCTCTTGCATGTTAGTTACACAAATTCTCTTGCATGTTGACCATTTTGAATAAGACAATTTATGTGGGTCAGCCAACTTGTCATAACAGCTATTTAAAGAAGATGCCTCTGTTGCTAATACATCAACATTAAATATAAAATATAATTTGTAATATGTAGGCCACCAGCCTTAATTAAGGAGAAAATATCTCCCGAAGCTACCAAACACTAACACTCCCTCTTAGCTAGGGAGATATTTTCCAAAAATCTACGTCATGGAGTCTCTCAACATGACGCCCACAATGGCTACACCCATTTGTGGAAAGAGCTCATCATGGAGTCACTCAACGTGATGTCGTCATCTCAACATGATGTCCACCATGGCTACTCCCAGAGAATGAAACAAGGGCTTTCACCTCAAATCTCTCTCGCAGAGAGAAATGCATTAACAAGGGCTGACACCTCAAATCTCTCTCACAGAGAGAAATGCATTAAGAAGGGCTGACACCTCAAATCTCTCTCACAGAGAGAAATGCATTAACAAGGGCTGACACCTCAAATCTCTCTCGCAGAGAGAAATGCATTAACAAGGGCTGATACCTCAAATTCCTCCATCTCAGAGGAAAATGCATTAACAAGGGCTTTCACCTCAAATTCCTCCGTCTCAAAGGAAAATGCATTAACAAGGGCTTTCACCTCAAATTCCTTTGTTTCAGAGGAAAATGCATTAACAACAGATCTCCATTATGATGAAACTCCCTCTGAAGCTCCAAGTACTTGCATCAACCTTCTGACCTCCTCGTCCAAGGTTGCTTCTGATGAATTGTCAAACTCCCTCTGAATGTAAATTCGTCCTCTTCGAAGAAACTGATCTCAAAGACAACTTGAATAGGTTCTTCGTCTTCGAGAGATGTCTCCAGTTAAGTTTATCTCTTCAACCTGCATGAATTCCTCACAGGATGCCTCAAGCTCTTCTTCTCTAGGCAATCTCTCATCACCCTCTTGCTCCTCGATCCGTCCTGGAAGCATTTAGAGAGAGATTACTAATAGTTTAAACTATCCAAAAGAAATATCAAAGCTAGAATCATACATGTTTCACTATCTCAATGTCATAGCATGAATTAATAACTACATAAAAAATTCATGAACATTACTTAAACAGGAAATACTTATCTCATTGAAATTAGAATTTCCTTAAGTGTTGTACTTAAACACTTTTTCAGGTCTGCACTTATCTTTCCCTTAGGTCTGCTCATGTGAGCATTAATTCTGCTCCTGAATGTTGACTCTACTTAAAACAACAGTTCCTTCTCACATATCTCCTGGGGAGAAGTCTTGTGCCAGATATATTTATGATGATGCTCTATAATCAGCAACTATACCAACTCATAGTGAATATGCAACTGCAAAAGCTCAAACGTCTATCCTTCCTAAAGTGACTATAACCTACTTAACTCATATCAACCACAGCAGCTAGTGGCCAAGATACAATAGACTTGATGTCTTGATTTACACAATCAACGATAGGCTTAGTCAACCCAAATCTGATCAGGTCTTTTCAAAAACCCGCTCTAATACCATGTTAATGTTTTAGGATCAGATTTAACAGAAAGCAAAAATGCAACACAAACAAATGAAGAAATGAACAATATAACACAGCATATATCCTGGGAAAACCCTCCTCGAGGGAGAAAAACCCAGCCACAAATATGTCTCTTATATATTGAATGAAATCAGCTTACAAGTCTCAGCACCTCTCCTAGATGCCAATATACAGAAAACCTCTGATTTCTGCTTGATATCATCTGCTCTTTGAAGGACAATAACCTACTGTGAATAATCAAACATCTTCATGAAGATGTGACTTATTTTTATAGACAAAATCAGTCACCAAACAAGCCAACATCTCCTCCTAAATATAGGCAAATGACAGTTACACACACAAGAGGACACACTAGGTGGTGTTTCATTTGCTTATTTAAGGAGGAGTTACAAATACAGTTCATGCGTCTATTTAAAGGAGACAGAGATTCTCTTGCATGTCAGTACACAGATTCTCTTGCATGTTAGTTACACAGATTCTCTTGCATGTTGACCATTTTGAATAAGACAATTTATGTGGGTCAGCCAGCTTGTCATAACAGCTATTTAAAGAAGATGCCTCTGCTGCTAATACATCAACATTAAATATAAAATATAATTTGTAATATGTAGGCCACCAGCCTTAATTAAGGAGAAAATATCTCCTGAAGCTACCAAACACGAACATGTAGGAACTCTTCTTGCCCTAGATTTTGTTGCTGGTTTTTTTGTTTTGTGTGTTTGCTGTTTTATAAAGGTTTTTCAGTTCTTTTTTTTGTGTTTTGTAATGCTGAAATAAAATCTAGAAATGCATAACATAAAGAAATATAGACCACTATGATAATAGATCCTCCAATATATGTTTATTTGATCAATATTCAACAGAACAAGGCAAATACAAGCATACCCGAAATAAATAAATAACATGTAGCTACTGTTCTTCACTTCCAGCCAAAAAAGCAACTGATGAAATAGCTCGATTCTCCTTCTGAAGATTGTCTTTTTGATCACAGCAAGTATGGATAGCTTCTCTAGGTCTGGGCGCCCCCTTATGGATTTATTTGCAACTTTTTGGTGACCTCTAACAATAAAATCGCCCCTCTACTTGAGAAACCGACCCTGCTGCAAGTGAATGGCTGTAGAAACTCAGCCATACCTCCCCTCTTGAATCTGACTTTATTTATAACCAGGGCAGATCTAAGATCACCTCCTCTTATTATGAAATCATTGAAACAATAAATAAAACCCTTTATTCCATCCAATCTGCACACTGAAACATTTGAATAATACCTCTCTAAATACCAAATTCAGCAGGTATTCCACTACTTCAAATGGCTGCAAACACTGAAGAAGTATCGTTCTCCAATGGCTCGAGTGTTGAAAACCCTTGGCTTCCACTCTCAGACAAATCTTCATCAACAACAATCATCAATCAAATGACTTCCAAAATAACCCTAAGTGAAATATATAATCTCTCTTGAAAAGTTCGATCTTCTTCAAAAAGGCATTTAATAACCATTAAAAAATGTTATTTATTTGCATTCTTTTAATATTTCATTCAAAACTTAGGAGTTGGCCATTAATAATTAATTCATTAATTTGGCCCCCTTTTAATGATGTTTTGACCCTCAAGTTATAACTTAAAGTTATAACATTAAAATAGCACCTTTTAATTAATTAATGTTATTTTAATCAAATAACATTAATAACTTATTAAATGCATCATTTCTCAACACGCCATCTGAACTGGTAACTCATTTGACGATTCTCCATATGATCCCGTGCCCTACTAAAAATAGTAAGGGTCCCATACTATCCATGTCTGATTTACTATAAATAGTAAGTTGAGCAAACTGAGTCCCAAAAGTCTCAAACAAATGCCAGAGCTAAACATCACTGAGTGTTGGAGGTGATACAATCCCCAGAAGACCCTCTCAATACCTTCATTAGCCTATGAGGGTCACAATGATAGGCTAATCTACTGAATACAGATGTCTCACTTTGGAGGGGACATTACAATCCTCCCTCCCTGAAATTGCTTGCCCTCAAGCAATCTCAACGTTGGGTGCTATAAGATCTCCTCACCTTCCCAGGTGGCATCCTCAACTGGCAAATCCTTCCATTTGACCAAATATTCTGTGATAGTCCGTTTCCGTACCCGCCTCTCTCGAAAATCCAAGATAGCCTCTAGCTCAAGAATCAATTTTCCCTCATCATCCAGGTGTGGCAACACTACATATGGAGTCACATGATGTCCCAACGCCTTCTTGAGGCGTGATACATGAAACTTGAAAGACATTGTGAACTCGGCTATCTATTGGGAGTTCTAACTCATATGCTACTTCACCCACTCGCCTAATAATCCGAAAAGCTCGCCTAATAATCCGAAAAGGCCCATAGTAGCGTGGTTTCAACTTTTCAACACCACTTTTCCTGAGTGTAGACTGTCGGTACGGCTGCAACATTAAATAGACCATATCTCCCACCTCAAATGATCTTTCGGTCCTGCTCTGATCAGCATATTGTTTCTGCTGATTTTGTACCTTAGTGATATTCTCCTTGAGATCCTTCATAATGTCCTGACTCTACTGCAACAAGTCTCCTGCACTAGGCACTCTGCTATCACTAAACAGAAGGTGATGAAGCTAGGAGCTTCATACTCGTATAACGCCATGAAAGGGGTCATCTGTATGGACATGTGGAAAGTGGAATTATAACAAAATTCATAGAGGTAAATCCACTTTACCCATGCCTTCTGCTGCCCAACTATACAATTCCTAAGATAACCTTCCACCCATTTATTAACTATCTCTATCTGTCCGTATGTCTACGGGTGATAGCTGGTACTCGGGGTTAACTCGGTCCCACAGATTCTAAACACCTCCTGCCAAAAGTGACTCATAAACCGACTGTCCCTGTCACTGACTATGGTCTGAGGCAACCCATGTAGTCTAAAAATCTCTCGGAAGAACAATTCTGCCACCTGTGTAGCCATGTATGTAGCTGTGATCGGAAAGAAGTGGGCATATTTTGTTAACCGATCTACAACCACATATATACAATCTCTCCCCTGGGCTTTGGGCAAGCCTGTAATAAAGTCCATGGACAAGCATTCCCACTTCCTATCAGGAATCGGAAGTGACTGTATTAAACCTGTCGGGTAGGTGTGCTCCTGTTTGTTCTACTGACAAACTGGACACTCCCTAACATATTGAAGAACATCGTTCTTGAGCCCCTTCCATGTAAATCTCTCACTGATCTATCAGTAAGTTTTGAAGTATCCTTGGTGTCCTACAATAGGCACATCATGGAAAGCCCTCAATATTATGCTCTTCATCTCTGATCCTAGCGTGTCATTACAAACACCTTGTCACTTCAAATGAAAACATGTGGATTCTTGAGACAAAGTTAGATGTTCTCCTACAAGATGTTTCCCTAAGCATTACATGTCTATCATGCATCTCTTAGAGCAGAACAAATGAGTAAAGAGCAAAGTGGGTAGGGTATTTCAGTGTCAGGAGACTCCATCACCTGATCTATCGGCCCCACCCCCACTAGAGTAATCAACTCATAGCCTTGCATTGCATCCTTCACATGTGGATTTCTCTTTTTCTTACAAGGATTAAATCCCTATCCTTTGAGGAACACATTTGGACACACAAAAATCCCTACCCATTGTTGGAGTGTCGATTCTACACACATCTCATGGCACCCACAAACTTCTATGATACATTATATCTTATCCTAATGCTCATTTTAGACAACATACTACTCTTTCTACCATGTTATAATATCATGTGTTATGCTCATGTACAAGGTTTACATTCATACTATACAGTGAAATAAACTACCTTGGGAAAGAAATGGTGTTTATCTACTTGTGTGTATTTGTCTAAGTATCTATGTTCAATCCTTTATTGCAATTATAAAAATAAATAGCAATAAAAATCTTGAAGCAAATACACTAACCTAGAAAAAGAAACTTTAAAAGAAAGAGAATAAGATGGAGTGTGTCTCTAGTTCGATGATCAATTAAGATGAAATGCTGAAGAAAATATAAGAGAGCTCTAAAAGAAGGTTCCAGAGACTAGGTTTTTGACACAAAATTCAAATGGACCCAACCTAAAAGTCACAATTGTGACCTAAGAGACCACGATAGTGAACTCTAAAACCATGTAGGTGCCCTGTAGTGTCCACTACCATCCAAACTAAGGTAGTTGTTTGGCAGATTGGTTTTTGTAGTAATGACCTCCAACCTGTGCTTCTGAACTCTAAATTGCACTACAAAACTACAACAAACGATATTGTCTTTTGCTTTTAGACCTCTAAAAGTTTCTAGAGATTTGTGCCTTGTCCATGCATTCCTTGTTGTGCTTGCAAAATCTGGAATCACCTTTTTAATATGATGATATTTGCAGCTAAACGTGCAAGAGGCAAAAATAGGGTTATTGTTTATGGGATATTGGCTTAGTCAATCCCTAGGTGCCATATTTCCCTCTCAACAGTATAAAGATTGACATTTGTGGTTGTTTATAGTGCATAAGTGAAGATGGTGGGTGCTTCAACAATTGTAGTAAAATCCTATGGAGATTTTGCTATCATGTGTGATGGTGCTTCTATAAAATGGGAATTTTGTAGGAAATGGATTCAACAAGATGCCTGGGAAGAGGATGGGGAATAATATGCAAGGTTTTGGCTATTGAAGAAATGGTATAAAGGTTTTGATAATGGAGGAAGAGTAAAAGAGTTGCAATTGTTGTGGAGAATAGTATTGGATGTCGAGAATGCAATGAATAGCTAAAAGGCAAAGAAGAAGATTAAGAAGAAGCTGCAAACAATTCAAAATGATTAAGAGCTTGAAGATCTTAAAAATCCTTAAATGATGTATAAAATAAGTTTTATAAAAGTCAATGGCGAGTTAGCCATTTGAAAAACACAAAAAGGCCAAGGGAATAAGCTTTTAGCTGTTCTAAAATTGGTTTGCACTCATAGACAATAAAACCTTTTTGCTATGACGAAGGTCACTTTTGCAATCATGCTAGTGTCCAAGTGGACACAGATTTTTTGAATAGAGGAATAGGCAAAAAAAAAAAACAAAATCAAGGTTTGGTTAACATCGCATCTTGATAAAGGGTTTTAGGTACCAAAATAGGCTAAATGAATCCTAAAACATATCTAAGGGAATGAAAACTAAATGAGTTTACAATATATAGTGAGAATTGTGAAGTATACAATTTTCAACTCTAGACATAAAATACAATCTACATTACTTTAGCATATTAATTCTGCAACCAAAAAAAAAAAAGATATAACACATGCTCCAAACAATCAATAGTAAAAAATCATTAAAACATATGAATCTCGCAAATGTTACGTTGTCCCCTAGAAATTCCTTGGTTCCATATTACATAAGCTGATCAATACACTTTGATATAGAGCGCCTTCACACCCATGTCTAGTCCTCATAATGCAACCCTTAGGAGGACCAACTTCAAGTGAAGACCTTAATTGCCCTACCTATAGAACAAACTACCATTTTTCTTTTGGTTAGAAATCTATCTATGAAAAAAGCTACTTCGAGGTTGCACATATATTATGACCCTTAGTTGCCCTAGCCAACATACAAGAAGAATTTTCAATTGCTCTAGCTATGAAGTACGACCGTTCTTTCCCAATTGCCCTAGATCTAATATAAAAATCTTTTTTATTGTCCTAGCTACAAAATTCCATATTTTTTTCAATTGCCCTAGATCAAAAATAAATCTTGTTAATTTCTCAATTGTCCTAGCTACAAAAAATACGACCACAATTTTTATTGCCCTAGTTACAAAATATGCTTGTCATTTTTCTGCTAGCACCAACTACTAAATCCAATAGCATCTTTTTTAGAAACATTTTGAGAAAATAACAGTGTCCCACGAGGACGCATCCCCCCCCCTCCCCAAAAAAAATCCCCACATTTCTGAGATGGGGACGTCTCCAGGGCGTGGGGGAGACGTCCCCCACTAGACCACCACCTCCACTCAGTCACCACCGGGACACCCAAGACATTTCTGAGACAGCAGGAACGTCCGAGGGACTCCCAAAAGTCCCTCGACTGTCCTGGGAACGCCCAAGCGTCTCCCGCGATGGGCAGGGCCAAAAAGTGCCCAAAAACAAAAAATAAAAAACATTTTTTTATTTGATCACCCTAACCCTAACCCTAATGGCTAATGATGCCCAGCCAACCCTCCCAAACCCTATAAGATCCCCTCAAATCCTCACAATCACTCATAAATTCATTTCAACATCAAAGTTGTGAAGAGCACATGCTTATACTAAGAGAGAGAGGGAGGGGGGGTGAATCAGTATAAGAACAATTTTAAAACTTTTTAAAAACTGAATAATCAAAACTTGATAGTGCAAATGAACCACAAGCAAAATGAACACCAATTTTACATGGAAAACCCTTTTGGAAAAAAACCACAGCAAAATATTTGCTTTTATTAATAAGTAGACACCAACCTACAAAAAACACCAGTCTTCAATTACAAAAGTGAGCACCAACTCACAACTGGGCACCAACCCAACATATCAAAAATGATAGTCACCAACCTACACACTAACAGGTATAATATCTTTTAATGAAAGACGAACAACAACAAACCCCTTCTTTAAATTAGCTTCTTCAAATCTGAACTTTATTTTTGCACTTATCTTCTTGTCCAAATCTACCCTTTATGCCATTGTTCGCCTTCTAATGGTGGGCTGCTCTCTCATGTCCATTGTGTTGCTTCTTTTTCACTCACCCCTTTTTCTATCTATTAAAAAAACATTAATCCCCTTTTATAAAATTAAACCTATGAGGTGCTTTTTAATTTTTGCATGCTATCTTTATTTTTGCATGCTTTTTTTCATGCATAAGGGGTGCTGCTTTTTTGCATGTTGGCGCTGTTTTTTTCATGTTTCTGTTTTTTTATGCTCACACTACTTTTTTTGCTTTTTTAGTTTGACTTAACTCAACTGCATGTTGACTTAGCTCCACATTTCATGCAACTAACCATAAGTGGGTTTCATCCAATTTATCCAAAAGTGGCACTGCAATGATGAATATATCTATGCATGTTACTTTTGTATTGTTGCACGTTTCCTTTGACATCAATGCAAATTTTCTAACAATCTCCCCCTTTGTCATTGATGGCAACTTCAAACTTTCTAAAACTACTCCCCCTATCTTCAATTCTCCCCCTTTGACATCAATCACAAAGGAGTTTTACTGTTCTAAAACTTCTTTTTCACAAAGCTGAATGATATGACAATAATCAGCTCTCTCTAAAACTAGACTTCTCAATGAATGGAGAGTGATATTAGTCTCAACTTCTTACTCAAGTACTCAAAGGTTTCCTTTGGAAGTGGCTTGGTGAAGATATCTACAATATATTCTTTAGTGGAAACATATTCCAACTTTACCTATTGATCAACAACTTGCTCTCTTAAAAAATGATACTTAATTGGAATGTGCTTTGTCCTGGAGTGCATAGCTGGATTCTTGGAAATGTTAATCACACTCGTATTGTCACAAAAAATAGATGGGATGTTCATACTCTACCTTGATGTCCTTCAAAGTCTGTTTCATCCATAAAACCTGTCTACAACAAGAAACTGCTGCAATGTATTATTCTTCGACTGTAGACAAAGAAATAGATGCTTGTTTCTTACTCAACCATGAAACAAGTTAATCTCCTAGAAAGAATGCAACTCCACTCGTGCTTTTTCTATCATCAATGTTGTCGTCCCAATCTGCATCTGTGTATGCTGTGAAGGTGAAATTTTCACCTTTTGGATACCACAATCCAAATCCATAGTGCCCTTTAGATATTTGAATATCCTTTTTACTGCATTTGCATGTGTGTCCTTTGGTGCAACTTGAAATTGAGCCACATACCCAACCTCTTGCATAATATCAGGTCATATAGCTGTTACATACAATAAACTTCCAATTATAGATCTGTACAAAGTTTGATTAGCTTCAGGAGATTCATCATCCTTGCTCAACTTGCATCCTGTAACCACGGGGTTACTCACAGGATTGCAATTCTCAATCTTGATTTTCTGCATCTCCTTAATGTACTTGGTTTGAGAAATAATTATGTATTTATCTGATTGTAAAATTTGCAAACCAAGAAAGAAAGACAACTCACCAAGCATAGACATTTCAAACTCCTCCTACATGTTAATGGCAAATTATTGACACATCTTTTCGCTGTTGCTTCCAAAAATAATATCATCAACATAAACAACAACAATCAACATGTCATCACCTTCATTCATGACATAGAGATTGTTGTCCGCAATACCTCTTTTGAAGCCTTGCTTCTGTAGATATTTGTCCAATCTTGCATACCAAGCTTTGGGGGCTTGTTTCAGCCCATAAAGTGCCTTCCTTAGCTTGCAAACATAGTTCTGATTTTCTGAAATAATAAATCCATTAGGTTGTTTAATGTAAACTTCTTCCTCCAAGTTTCCATTCAAAAAGGCTGATTTTGCATCCTATTGTACCCCAAAATTAAATTTTTTGTTACACTTAGACATTTTGAAGAAATGAGTAAAAGTGTTGTTAAAACAGTCAAAAAGGTCAAAATTTGGGCATGCACGTCTTGCATGAAGGGTTAAAATACAAAATTTTCAATTTCTGATGATCTGGGTCTGCTCAGAGTAGCTTAACCTACAAAACCCAGATCTCAGTTTTTCATCCCTAAATTTTAGGAAAACTGCTATTTTTAGAAATTTTCTAAAATTAGTAACATTTTCTGGGTTTTTCTAGGTTTCTTTGGAAATGGATATTAGCAAAACTTTCTAAAAATAGAAAGTTGGTCCGACAGGTTCCGAACTGATTTTGATTGGCTAAAAATACGTCTGTATCAGGCTGGTGCAGTTAAAATCTAAAAAAGATCAGTTTTGCCCTATTGGGTCTATTCTGCTTTTTCAAAAGCATACCAGGAACTCCGAGGTCATTAATGGAGGACAGTCAGCTGCCAGGCGTCAGATTTAGCATTCAGAGCTTTCAACATAAGGCGAGATGATAAACCAGCATGGAGAACGAAGAGGAAGTTGAAAAATGATAAAATTTTCGAACACTGGTGACTTTGGGCGCCCCAGGTGAAGAAAGGTGCCCATCTTTTTAGGGCATCAAATGTCAAAATTAGGGTTTGTGTCTCCAGTCAAACTTGCTCAGTTCTCTGTTAGCTCCACAACGAATTCAACGGCGCAGTCATCAGGCGATCCAGTCATCCAGAATTCAAAGCTGAACAGGGAGATTCCAGACTGATGTCAGAAGGAGAAAATGAGAAAATATCAAAAATTGACTAAGTCTGGATAAAATGGGCACCCCTGGTGAAGAAGGGCGCCCAAGTTTTCAAGGTCTCTATCAGATGAATTTGCAGGCAAGTGTCTAACGCGATCTCTTCACGATTGATCCAGCTTTCCAACGAGATACTCCGCACGTCAATTAGAGGTCACAGTCGCCAGATCTGAAGCACCGAACAGAGGGTTTGGCGAGAGTTGAATTTCAAAGTTTAGAAGCAAACACAAAAAGGATAAAAATAAACTAAGTCTGGTGAAAGTGGGCACCCCCAGCCAGGATGGGCACCCAAACTTTTGAGGCTCTAAAGTTCATTATTTCGCAGAGATCGTCTCAGAAGACCCCTCCTCATATCTTGACAGCTTCGCGATGAGCATAACCGCCAGTCAATCTGATACTCGGAGCTCCAGATTCAACGAGATCGTCTGTAGAAGAGTAGCTAATGAAGAAATTTGAAGATCAAAAAAATGGCTATCTCTGGGTGAAATGGGCGCCCCTGGAAGGAAAAGGCTCCCATGAATTCAAAGGTCAAGATCAAGTTTTTCGCCAGAGGTGCCTCCAGAACATCTTTCTCAGAATCAGTCAGGCGTTGCCGTGAAACCTTCAGCTCGCCTGTCGGATCAATCCACAAACGGGAAATCAGAGGCAAAGTTGGAGGTCAAAATGAAGAAAAGTTGAAAATGTTAAAAATTTGGCTAACACTGGGTGAAGTGGGCGCCCCTGGTGAAGAAGGGCGCCCATCTTCTCATGCCTTAGAGAATTTTTTGAAGTTTTCAAAAGTTTCAGATTTACAAGTGAAGAAGGATGGCGTCCAAATGCATTGAACTGAAAATTTTAGGGTTTTGGAAATAAAAGCAAAGAAAGCAAAACCTAATTCAAAGCCCTAAAGTCTATTTAACATCATTCTTTCATGTGATTTTCATTATTTTTGTAGGTGGCTTTCAAAGGAGAAAGTTGGAGCAGCAAGTTTGAAGAATTTTTGTGATTCAAGAATCCATAGTTGCTGGTTTTACATCAGATTTTTCAAATCAGCAATCATAAACCCTTGCTTTTTCAAGCTTTGTCATCCAGAAGATCGAATTTTTCAAGGAGAAGGCCAAGGCATTCCATTTTTCAGTCATCTGGGTCTTTTTGACTCAATCTTCTAAAGAATTTTTCAAGAACTTCATCAAGTTGCAGCAAGTGCTTTTATTTTTGCATGTCAGTAAAAACCTCAGTGCATTCAAATTTCAACCATCTGGGTCATTTCCAATCAGTCTTCTGAAGAAAACCCATATCACAGCTTTTTTCAAGAAAATTTCAAAACCTAGGGTTGGCTGCTTTTTCAATCAACCATCAGGGTTTTGCAAATCTAATCAACTGGGTCCATTTCTAATCTTGTTTTGAACAAAACCCAGGTGCCAGCTTTTTTTGGGAAAATTGAAGGAATTAGGGTTTGCTGCTTTTTCAGGCAAAATTCAAAATTTTCAAAAACGGACGATCTGGGTTGTCTTGCATTGAAATTCTGAGCAAAACCCATATCTCAAAAAATTTCTCAAAAATTTGTCCATTGGAGCAAGAAAATCAGCATTCTAAAAATAGAAATCGCTCAAAACTTGTCAGAACCAAAGGCGAGTTTACAGTCATTCTTCAAGTTTTCTGAAATGGAGTACACTCCCAATGTTTTCAAGATCGAATCAGCTCTTTATCATGATTACATCAAAACCGGTAGACAGACTGCATCATATCAATAGGTGTTTGATCTACAGCCTTGGAAGCGGGCAACATCAATCAGAACCTAGGACATTACGGACTCCTGCGTCAATTCCTATATCAGTTCAGAGCCTTGAGTTCGTAATCACTTGCATTAAGCATTACAACCCGGCTACTAGGGAGATCCAGTCAGCAGATGGCAGATTGATTTGCAGTCTAAAGCTGACATGATCGAGAAGTGTTTTCCATTCCCCATGGCACAGCGTTACTCTCTCAAGGGTGAATGTGAAAGGATATGGAATATGCATAAGATAAATATAGTAAGAAGATTGCGCGAGAGGTGGATGAAGAAAAACATAAGACTTTGCCAAAGAGACGTTGGAGGAGAGTTTAAGGGCCGAGATTGCCATCATCATCACTTTGCTCAACGGGTCACGGCTCGAGATGCCCAAGTTTCAACCTTGGATGTTTTACGCCATACCCCACCTCATGAAGAAAACCGAGTTCTATGATTGGTGTCACAACCCCCCCCTAGAACTTAATAAGTTATGGTATTGATGACATGGTCGTTATTTCCGTTATTGAAACATTATCCTTCTTATGAATATGAATTAAAGGATTTAATAATTGTTCTAGTTTATTTTATCTCTTGGCAATGAATGAAATGATGGATGATTATTTAATTGCGTAAATACAACTATAGATGATGTTGTTACGTATATCAATGAGAAACAATATGTTAAGAATAGTCTAACTCTGGCTTTTGGTGTCAAGTGATTGCAGGACCATCAACGCAAGAAAAGAAAAGGGATCGTCATCAGGGAGAGGACACGGTTGACAAGGATCCGATTGATATCAAACTCTGGGATGCAAATAACGACACAAGATGATCTTGGCCTTGGTAAAATAAATAATAAATAATAAACCTTAAAAAGAAAACATTTAGATATTTCACTTAATAAGGAATTTTAAATATTAAGATGACAACTTTTAAAGACTTCAAATATTAAAGCCCCGAATCTAATGAAGGCGAAATATAGTTAAGCGGCCAAAAGAAAGAAACGCATTTTGTAGTGGTTGCGGTAAGGAGAGAGAGGGAGAGAGCCGATGAATGGAAACCGGAACGCATCACCAGGGCATCGGCTTGCATGGTAACGCCTTGCATTCAAGAGGCTCGATGGGGAATGCGAAAGGGCATCCATTTAAACGTCGACCTCGTCTGGGAAAGGGCATTCGATCTGTTCATTTGATATTTTTTCTTTTGGTCTTCGTCGTTTTGAGGAGGGAGGAGATACCAATCTTCCGCCAAGGTTAGGGTTCGGTTATTCTGCTGTTTTTTTTTGTTTACTCCTCTCTGGGAATCGGGTGGGAAAATCTGTCTGAAGCGAGGGTGGTCTTCATACGCTTTTCTCTCTTCCTCTGTTTCGCGGAAATACCTCCGGCGGCTCACGAGTCTCTTCTCGGGAAGCAAGCAGAGTGGAATTCGTGGTCAGTGGCAACCAATACCATCAGGCACGTAAATGTGTTCATCTCCCTTCTATCTCATTTGTGTAGAATTCATTATGAGAATAGTTCTTCTTCGCCATAATGAATGAATGGTTATAATCTTGTTTTGGTTTATTTCCGCTGTTCTCAATACTATTCTTGCTCTGAGAATTTAAGGTAGGGTTTGTTAGTCTAAACCATAGCTCTTGCTTAAATCTGAATGCCGTTTAATCTTTCCAACTGGGGGTCATACAGTCAGGAGTAAACCCAAGACAGTCCTTCCTCTGTTCAAATTCGTGATCTTGCAATATTCTCATCGAGCAAAGCCAACCTAGGGAAGTTCCCTTTTTCTTGTATTCTGGTATACTTTAGACAGACCATGAAGCGGCAATTGTCTCCTCTTTTCTATTCTTAGATCCTTGATGTACTGAACGGTACTCCAGAACAGAACATCAAACAATGCCAGTAGTAGGAGCTCAGTTGCTTAATGTTGGAAGCTATTCTGAAGATGTCCTGCATGTAACTAAAATAAAAATATAATAACTGCAGAACAGCTGGGAAACTGTCACACCATCTTCATCCAGCAATCAAGCAGGGAATGGTTCAATCCTTTTGGTTAACCAGTAGATTCCAATACTGCATTGCAAATACTTAATATTTGATTAGAGTCTTTTCACGGTTATTGTCTTCTTACAAGCATAAGACCCTAAAACTTGAACTGTTATGGAGACTAGTAGGATATGTCTAACAGATCTGAACATTATCTCTTCCTGAAGGATAATCGATAAATTCTTTATTTGAACCAATGAAATTAATAGCAAACAGTAAGAGCTTGAACTTGAATATTTGATGTTCTTGAATGTAGAAACCTGAAACATACCTAGTGTAAACTTAATGAGCAAGGATGCGTGCTGACGGCACAGTGATGCCATAAATAATTAATTAAAATCCTTGGCCAAGGTAGATGCCCATTCGGCAATGTCAGCTTCCATGGCCAGATATACTCTGATCAGGATGATTCTTCTGATAGGAGGTACCTATAGAGGAAGGATCGATCAGTAGTATAGGTTCGTGGACATCAGGCTCAGAGAACTGATAACAATTGATCCTTGTTAATTGACCTCGTGAAGGGCGGGTTCTTCAGTTGAAGAAACTCGGGAGACCAGCAGGTCTTGGTTGGGCGGTAAGCCCCTGATGATGATTTCTTTTCCTTTCTGAATAGTATTGCCAATGAAGATGGTGTCAAATACAAATCTTTCTTCTCACTCTATTCCAGGTACAAAGATCTGAATGTTACTATTTATTGTAATAATATTCATCTTGAAATTTGAACAATGTTTCTAGCTGAAATTGTCGTTACTTGTTAGTTACTGTTATGTTATACTGTATAGTTGAATTCTGCGAGTTAGATGTAGAAAATTTATGATAACCGTGGTAAGTAAACCCTAGAATGGTAGTTATATTTTTTTCATGATAATATGAAACAGTTCTGTTTTTGAAAAATCAGTTAGAGACGTTGGAAAAACACTAAACCTCTTGAAAACAATTAGTTACAATTCAGCTGAAGGTAGTTACCAGTTAAACCATCATAACCGTAGATTAGTTGGATGTTACAATTGGCCTACTTTGATTAGTGACTGCCTACATCAACAAATAACAGAATACTTCCAGTTTCATGTATTCCACATGGTGCCATACCTAGTCTACCTGGTGGCCTATCAAGGTCAATTCAGAGGGTTAAACGCCGAGGGACCATTGAGCATACAACACATATATAACTACTATCCTCAGTTGGAGTTCACGAAGTCGTTGCACCACTACAAAAGGGTGAACGAGGCCTTTCTGATGTACACAGTGCGGGACCTAGACAATGAGTTGCATGTCCGTATATCTTCAGTTGCCAGGGCAGTGATGGCGGAGTGGGCTGATTAGTTTATACAGTTTCCCACTTTCACCTATCTTAGGGTCTATGGCTATTCAGGTGCCCCACTCATGTTGCCAAGGTACCCATCAGATGAGGTCATCTTCATGGAGTTCTTGAGGCAGGCCCACGGTGTCCACACAGTCCTGAGGAACAGAAGGAAACCCTCACTCCATTTTCCATTAGGGTTGGGAATTTATACATGCAGGACTACTGCAGATGCCAAGACAATAGAAGAAGAGTTAGATAAATTTGGCCTCAAATCCTACAGCGAGAGACGATCATTTGACCCTCATGGTGTCTACACTAGCCGATTGGAGAAGAACTATGATCATATAGCCGCACTTGAAGATTTTTGGGCTAACTATGCAGATGAGTTTGAAGTGCGGAGGCGTAGTTACAGCAGGCTCACTCTCCATCAGATGAAGGATTGCTTAAATGAAGATATAGAAGGGTTATCAGATGATGACGAGGATGTGCTTCTCCCTATGTACACTCAGAAGCAAATCGAAGATCAACCTCTTCCACAGGTCAACTGGGCTAATAAGGAATCCCTTTCAGTTGAAGACAGGACAAGACAAGTCCTTGAGCATAGTAAGGTTTTCCTAATCCTTAAAAGGAAGAACTCCATTCCAATAGCAAAGCCGCCAAAGACAATTCTCTCTTCCTCCAAAGCACAGTCCAAAGGGAAGGGTAAAAGTCAGTCTCAAGAAGGCGTCAAAGGTAGTAGATCGAATAAAAATGTAAAAAGAAGGTTGGATTTCTCAGGCATAGTCATACAGGAGCAGCCTACAGCTGATTCAGAAGTTCCTCCTGACGAGCCCATATCTCAGGAAGAAGCAGAGGAGCTGCCTTCAACACATGTTTTTGTACCTTTGACAGGTTCTTCACCGATTCACATTGATCTTGATATCGAAGATGATGAAGAGATTGCAGTAGCACCTCCTAGGGAAGTTAGTAAAGATACTCCTGTATCTTGGCTTGAGAACTTCTTAGGAAGGGTAAGAAGAAGGCCTTCATATCAAGTGAGTGTTGATGATCTCGATAACATCTATCAGGAACCTCCTAAGAAGAAGGCAAAGAAGCAAGTTCACTTTGATAGGAATCCTAATAACGAGATAGTCATGGAGACTGCATTGCCCCCAGAAGACAAGAACAGGGATGAGGTGAATATGGATGATTTCGTCATGGTCAAGGCTAATCTCAGTAGAAATACCAGACATGCAGATTTGAGTCTCTTCAAAGTTGTATCCGAAAACCTTCAGGAAAGAGTGCTCAGAGATGGAGAAGACAAGGCAGCCCTCAAGGCTGAAAATCAGCAGCTCACGCTTTTTATTTCTAACCTTGTCTATGGCTCTTCACAAGCAACCCAGTTGCTGCCCCAGGTCTTGGAGACACCGGCTGATCACTCTCAGTTAAGACAGCTGGTTATATGTGGGAAAGAGACTCAGGAGTGGATCGAGAGCTTCATTGTCAGAGGAAAGGAGATTTTGGCACGGATGTTCCAGTTAAGAGAAAACGCTCAACTACGTCAAGGCATCCAAGGGTTTGAACAAACACTGGCTGAAGTAAAACCGAGACATGAGATCATCATTGTTGATTTAGACACGGCTTACAGTTCAACAGTTTCAAGAGAACACAAGAGACAAATCCTTGCCTGGAGAGAGCGCCATGTTTTCAAAGTTAAAACCTATGAGAGGATATCCGAAGAATTCATCGCCTACAGACAAAGGGTGGTTGAAGCTCTTCTTTTCATCAGCGAATTCGTCATAGAGATCCCTTCTCAGTACAGTCTTGAAGACGGTTCTTACGTCAGGCTTGAGGAAGTGCAAGATCAGTTTCAGAGTGTTGTTCACAATTGCAGTCCAGTTGGCGGAAGGATAGGTCATATTTCGATGATGTCAGCAAAGTTCGAGAAAGCGGCCAATGAGGTCGAAGATTTCCTAAGATCTATTGCAGATGCTGAAGATATCCTAGAAAAGCGGTGTTTTGTTGTTGATGGCATAGATGCACTGAACCGGGACACAATCTCTAACTTCCTAGCGGATGTGATCGAGCTTTAAAGCAGCTTTCTTCCAGAAGCTTTCTTTCCCGCTTTCTTTCTATTCTTGGAATAAATCTTATCCATTCTTTGAGGATAGAAAGAGGATAAAATGTAATAGTTGGCGTTTCCCGCTTTTTATGCTTTCTTAGGGTTTTAGATGTTATCTTCTTTCTAGATTTAGTAATAAAGCTTGCTTGCTGAGCAAGCCCTAGATTGTGGCAAGGAGATTTTAGGGTTCCTACTCCTCTGCTTCTCTATAAATAAGAGCCTTTGCTCATTTAGTTTATTTAACCGTGCTAGTGAGAACAAAATGAGCCTATTGTGCCTTCTATTTGTTACTCAAGTATTGTTCAATTGTGTTGTGATAGCAAATTGTTGAGCCTCTTTAGCCAACAAGGAGTTAGTGTGATTGCTGTTTTCTATTGTGTAAGAGCAAGATTGCAAGCCTCTTTAGCTGCAATTTCTTGTTCCAGGCATGTTAGAAGTGAGCTTTGTTCCAGAGATTTGAGTAATAAAATCATGAGCCTCTTTTGCCTTGGTCCAAAATCTCAGATTTTCGTTATCTATGTTCTACTTTTATGATCTTTATTTCAACTTACAGTGAAGTGTGTAGGTGTTCGTTGAGAGAGAGATTAGTGAAGTATTTCTGTCAGAAAATCTACCTTGTTAATTTCTAGCTTCTCTTGCTCTGCTATTACTTGAGAAGCCAGAAACGTCTTTAGTTTAAGTTAGTCGTAGTTGAAGTTTTAAAACAGAAAATCTCAGCTGCGGCGTTTGTGTTTAATAAACCTTGTGCTCTAAGCTGATCAAAAAGATAGGCAACTTAGTTTAGTTTACTTTCTTTCAAACACCATCAGCAAGAGGGAGCTTCCCCTCCTAATTTGAAGAGCAGTTTATCTGTGCATAGCTGTTCGTTTCAAATACGCATTCCAGAGGTGCGAATTTAAACGCCAACACGTCCATTTGATAGACTTTGAAATTTTTAAAACTAGCAAGAGCCAAGAACATTTTTATGGCTTCCATTCCGCAACTGGAGCAAAAGGCTCTTCAAAATCAATACCCTCAATTTGAGTGTATCCCTTGCATACAAGTCTTGCCTTGTTCCTTACAACTTGACCATCTTCATTCAACTTATTTTTGAATACCCATTTATTTTTTATTACATTCTTATCCTTAGGTCTCGGAACAAGTTCCCAAGTTTCATTCTTCTCAATTTGATCAAGCTCCTCTTCCATGGCCTCTATCCAATACTTATCTTCAGCTGCTTCTTTCCACAAATAATCAAGAACCTTGGACTCATTTAGCATGCTTCTAGCCATAAAAGGAGTTATGAAACCTGGTTCTTTGAGTTTGCCTGAATGGAAGAGGTTTTCTAAATACGTTATTTATAACTTCAGAATATGAGCTTGCCTTCTGACTTTCTTTTACCTTGTTTCCTTCACTTTTGAGACTATCCACATAGCTTTTTTGTTTTTCTTCATTTGTTTTCTTGGATGTTTTAGCTACTTTGGAACTTTGGCCTTCTTTCATCTTCAATTGATTTCTCAATTCTTTTGGCCTCTTCAATCTGAATTTTCAGATCTACAATTTTCTTTTCAGCTTCCTCAAAAGCTTGTGACGCTTTATCCTTTGATTCATTGCCTTCTTGAAGTTGTATTTTAAGTTTTGGATTTTTTCTTTTAAGATTTTCAATCTCATTATAGGCAATGAAAAGCTCTTCTTCAAGATCTACACCTTCATCTTCTTCATTCTTCTTATTTTTTGAATCTTCCTTTTGATAATCTTTCTCTTCTTTTGCCAAAAAGAGTATTTCTTATTTTTCACTAGAAGACTCTCCATCACTATCTTTTGATGAGCTGATGTAATCTTTGGAATAAAGACTTTTTTTGGATTTTTGAAAATTCCCTTTCTTCTCTTGATAACCCTTCTTGTAGTATTGGGGTTTTTCTCATTATCACTGCCCTCACTCTTTGCGTATGGACATTTTGAAGCAAAATGTCCTACTTTTCCACAATTGAAGCACTTGAAAGGTAACTTTCCTTTGTATTTCCCCAATCCCTTCTTTAGTCTTCTCATGAAGTGAGCTTCTTCTTCATCTGAAACATAATGGTCACTTGGTTCATGCTCCTTATTTGTTCCTTTTCTTGAAGTTTTGAAGGCTGCCTCCTTTTTGGATGTTTGATCAACGGTTCTCATCTCATAGGTAGTTAGGATCCCATGCAACTCATCTTTCGTTAGATTGTCAAGATCGTTCATTTCTTAAATGGCAAAAACCTTTGCATCAAATCACAAAGGGAGGGACCTTAGAACCTTTTGCACAACTTTGGATTCTTCAATCTCTTCACCAAGACCTCTAATGGTATTGGCTATCTCATCCACACGAAGTAGGTATTGAACAATATTTTCTTCTTCTTCCATTTTGAGGCCTTCAAACTGTCCTCTATGAGTTTGAAGCTTTGCCTATTTAACCTTGTCATCTCCTTGATAAATATTTTTCAACTTATCCCACATTTCTTGTGCAGATTTGCAGTGCATCACCTTCAAGAACTCAGATTCAGGCAGCCCACAAAGAATAGCATTCTTGGCCTTGGCATTACATTCACTAAGCTTCTTTCCAGCAACATCAGTTGGAGAAGTCGCAAGAGTTGTATAACCATCAACAATAGATTGCCAAATATCAAAACCTTGAGCACTCAAATATGTTTCCATTCTTATGCTCCAAAATGCGTAATTAGTTCTATCGAACAAAGGTGCCCTTTTTGAGGAGAAACCATATCCATCATGACCAGCCATGTGTGCTTCTCAAGATCTACCTTCTAGCTTGTTAGGCTTATCTTCGAAGGAACCAGCTCTGATACCAATTGAAGAGTAAACGCTTATATTGAGGGGGGAGAAGGGGACGGGGGGGGGCACGGGAAATCAATATAAGAACAATTTTAAACTTTTTAAAAACTAAATAATCAAAACTTGATAGTGCAAATGAACCATAAGCAAAATGAACACCAATTTTATGTGGAAAACCCTTTCAGGAAAAAACCACAACAAAATATTTGCTTTTATTAATAAGTAGGCACCAACATATAGAAGACATCAATCTTCAATTACAAAAGCGAGCACCAACTCACAGCTCAACATCAACCCAATATATCAAAAACGATAGGCACCAACCAACACACTAACAGGTATAATATCTTTTAATTAAAGACGATTAACAGCAAACACTTTCTTTAAATCAACTTCTTCAAATCTGAACTTCATTTTTGCACTTATCTTCTTGTCCAAATCTACCCTTTACACCATTGTTCTCCTTCTAATGGTGGCCTGCTATCTCATGTCTGCTGCACTGCTTCTTTTTCACTCACCCCTTTTTCTGTCTATAAAAAAAACATTAATCTCCTTTTATAAAATTAAACCTATGAGGTGCTTTTTAATTTTTGCATGCATCAGATTTTGCATGCTATCTTTCTTTTTGCATGCTTTTTTTCATGCATAAGGGGCGCTGCTTTTTTGCATGTTGGCACTGCTTTTTTATGTTCTACTTTTTTTGCTTTTTTATGTTGGCATTGCTTTTTCTGTTTTTTTATGTTTGACTTAACTGCATGTTGACTTAGCTCCACGTTTCATGCAACTAACCATAAGTGGATTTCATGCAATTTATCCAAAAGTGGTGCTGCAATGAGGAATATATTTATGCATGTTACTTATGTATTGTTGCACGTTTCCTTTGACATCAATGACAATTTTCTAACAAGTTGAAGAGGAGTGGAAGAGTGAGAGTGAAGGAGTGGAAGTGCAAGAAAGTTGAGGAGCAAGAAGAGGAAGAAGCTTAGAAGAGGGATTCTACATCAAGTTGGGAGGATTTTTCAAGAAAAAGGTAGGATCTCATGGCTGATTTTTAATTTTATTTTTATTTTTAATTTTTTGTCTTTTTAAATAGTTTTATATTTTAATTTGAAACTTCATTCATAATTTCATAGAGAGGGTTGCAAGTGCATTAGCAAATAGCATATTAAATTTTTATTGTTCAATGTTCATTATTCATATTGTCACAAAAATTTAAACTTTTGTCAAACTAGGATGAAACTTTTGAGTATCCTTTGCTTCTACCGCTTCATGCGTCTTGAAGTAAGAAAAACAAAAGAGAAATCCTTGGTTGACAAAGATTAAGAACAAAGATTTTTATTTGTGTATCCTCTACTTCTGCGCTTCGTGTGATCTAGAGTAAGAAAGAGTACAACAAAAAGAAAATATTTGTCTTAATTCTTTGCATTATGCTATGCAGTTGTATGCATAGTTTGAATTTTAAATTTTTATATTGTTTATTGTAGTGTCATAATGAGTTCTCATGGAATAAGTGAGGATGAGGTTGAGGTTCACTCTCACTGTGAAATTGAATCTAATTATGCACCTAAGGCTGATGAAAAAGTAGAAGCAGAGAAGGGTGACCATTTGTGTAATGTCCCCTTCTCATCAGTGATCGGTTCTGACACTCATCAGCCTATTCCGGAAGCCTGTAGGCTCGTTTGAGGTAAAATTAGGGTTTCCAGGTTCAGAGGTTCTATGGTTTTTCAGGGAGTTTACTATTTATAGTAAATTCTAATTTTGGCAGTATGTTGTTATCAGTCTTCAAGGTCTTCATTTTCAGTTGGAGCATCTAATGCAATTCAAGTTTGGCTTCTAATGGTTTAATTTTGGAGAATAAAGGCATTGATGTTATAATTTGCAGTTGACCCCTTGGCCTAGGAGAACAACTTTAAGTTGTGTTTAAAAGAGGGACTTGGAAGGGGGACGCCTTCATGAAGTATTAAATATATTTTAATTATTGTCTAATGCCTTGGGAAAAGTGGACGCCACTTTAAGGAGATATATTTTTAAATAAAGTAAAATGTGTTAGCTTGCAAAAAAGGACACCATTTTGAAGGATTAATTGATTTTTGGAATTTGAAAAGACTCTTATGTCTTTTGGTGTGCCTTCTCAAGAATTTGAAGTGTTTTATGAGCTTCTATAAAAGAAAGGTTTTTGCTCCAGCTTTGGTATCCATTAAGCTTCCATATTGTTATGCTGTCGAAATGACAAGTGATATTTTGCTTCGAGGATGCTACCTCCTAGCCATTAGCCAATTTCGTGTTTGAAATACAACACCTAGTTGGACATTGCTGCTTCTCAACCAGACTAGCAGATTTGTGCTCAACAGTTGAAGTTTTGATGAAATCTCCAGATTTTTGAGTTGCTGGTTCACATACAGCTGAAAGTAAAAATTGAATGTAGCTCTTTGAATAAATTTATTTTGGTTCTGGGCATTTTTGCTAAGCAATTGCTGATCCTAGGCGACCCTCCTTGCAAAGAATGGGAATTTATTTTTAAGTTTCTGATTTTTGGTGACCAAATCGCCCCTCAAGAAGGCCGTACCATTCATGGTGCATTGGGAAGCATGTAAGAAATAAATTTTGTCTTTTTGTTGTTGTTTCTTCATCTGATTTTGGACGCCTATCTTCCTACAGCACTTTGGCTTTGGTTTCACGCAAAACGGAGGTAATTTGATGAAGTTATGAACATTTTATGAGTTTACAGTTTGCTGATCAGAATTCCAGAAACTCTGTTTTTATATCAGATTCATATGATTTCTATTTTGGTCATAATTCTATCATTGGAAGAGTAAAGGAACATCATTATAATTCATTCTTCTCTTCTAGTCCTATTTCTCTATCATTGTAATACTTGTTTTTGCAGTCTTTTGAATTGTAAGGTTGTGATTTAGTAGTACTAATCCAACCCATGTTATTGTTGCAACTACTTGTTTTATTTCTTATTTAATTACCCCTGGACGGTTTACCGCCAGTGCGGAGAACAAACTTGTTATATCATTGTACCCACTCTCAAGTGGTGAATCCCCACTATTCAGTGGATGCCCGCCGCAGCGGACGAATTAGATTGTTGTAGCTTCATGGCTGGTTATCCGCCTATTAGTTTCAATTTCAATTAATCACTCCGTCATATGTTAGCACCTCGCCCTCAGTGGGATCTTGAGTGCACATTCTTGACATTGAGTAGTTTCATTCAAGTATTGTTCTTTAGTTTCTCCACCATATGTCAACACCTTTCCTTCATTTGGATTGAGTGTGCATTCTTGGCATTGAGTTTCTTTTAAGCTTGGATTTTAGTTTGATGCTAACGCTAATCCAGTTGGCTAGTGCTGGTTTATGTTGTGAAAATCCTTTGAAAAAATTGGTTAGCATATTTCAATTTGACCCAAACCACTAGTTTCATGGCCAGTGCAACTACAAATATGAATTGCCCCTCCAAATTATTGGAAGAGTATGCTAAGGGTGCTTTTGATCCTAAGTCTCCTTTGAAATAATTTGCAACAAAATTACCGAGCAAGTCTAGGACATCTAGGGGCACAAGTTTGTGGAAGTGCCACTTTTGGGGCCTTGAATAGTTTGGCAGCATTACCGGAGTTAATGCCCACCTCCTTCATATCTGAGGAAAAGGTGTGGAAGGATGTAAGCTTTTGGGGTCTCTGAATAACCTAAAATTCAGGGTTGAGATATGTAGGCTATGGGGTGTTGGTTGTGAGGATAGTGTAGCTATAGATACTACACCTATATATGTTTCTTTGTCTCATAGGCCAAGGGAT
>VDFB02021080.1:0-17368 GCA_007258455.2 Sequoia sempervirens | reverse complement strand
AGTTCCTTTTGTCTGGCTGATATTCTTGGCTTTTCATTGTAGCTGTTTCTCTTCACCCTGAGGTCTTACCGACACTGCTATCTCTCGCCAAAATGAGCCTCTCCACGCGGTGCGTTAAGGCCTGAGCTACTAATGGAACATTAATGTGCACATGCAGATGATCAACGGTGATGTTTTAATTTGAGCGATAAAGGTGCCTGATGTTTGTCTGAAGACCAGTATGCAGTGCAATCTAGTGGAGGACTTGTCTCAGTGGTTCGATGAAGATTAAAAGGCGACCATCCGATCTCTGATGATCAATGGTCGAGTTTCATACTAGACCACTGTTAGGGTTTCGGTGTTCCTGCCAGAAGCCTGGTGCATTCATGGCGAAAGAGAGTTGGTCATTGGCTCCACCGAACCAGCATTCATGGCGACGTGGCTCTGGTACAAGGACAACATGGCTCGAGTATGGAAATGCGGATTTGGCAGCAGATTTGACATTCATTGCCTGGCTCCATTCGTGTGGGAATGTCTTTTCCTGCAGCGCCCCGATCAATTGCATTTATGTGACCAGTGAGGCAGTTGGAGTTTTTTACTTGGCCTGCGAGCTATTCTAGGGTTTTTCCTAGTTAGCTGATGATGTGTAATCTTATCTGGCTGGTTGCTTGTTGCTTCTCTGGTTCCTATAAAGGAGAATTTCATGGCCAAATGTAGGGGTTCCGAACTTTGGTGTTCTGTTCCACATTTTTCTGAGTTCTAGGATTAGCCTGGGCTAGATTAGGGTTTGGTCTTAGGTCATTTTTGAGTCTATAAGCTGTAATGTTGAATTCCTCTGTTAATGCAATCAGTTAAGCAAGAACACATGAAGATGATTATCTTTCATGCATATCATCAGATTATCTCCATATTTGTAAGTTTTTAATCATCTAAATAAATGCATAAGGTGCTTTTTTTCATCTTCTCATACTTCATGGGACTGTGTTATTTTTTGATAGGTTTGCTTCAAGGAGGTAGTTAAATCCTTTGAATAGATAGCAGTGATTATTTGTTTGTAGGTTGGATTGGGTAAGAAGAGTCTGGTTGATACAAGAGCCGGATTGTCAGTGTAAGGCACTGATAGCTGATGTAAGTCATCAGCAAAGCATAATCCACTGATTGAGTCTAGTTTGCAAATGAATTTCATCTTTTGTGTTTGACTTCGTGGCCCAAGATTAGGCGCTCGTCTATCCTGCAGCCTAGTCCCTCTCAGAAAACCTTTTAAAATTATTGAATATCTTTGGTCTAATATCTTTCCCTACCTCTTGGTTGCTTCAAGGTTGAGCTACTAAGAATGTAGCCCTATTTGAGGTTCTCAATACTTGGCATCAGGAGTCATCTTCTATAAAAAACAATCTCTAGTCTTATTTGAGGCATTGTGTGGGTATACCCACCTTGGTTCTGCAGAGCCTAAAGTGTAGAAGATCTCAGTCTTTGACTAAATCTTGTCAGTTGGTCCAAGTCCTCCGAGCTGCCCTTGAATGGAGATGGTTACTCCATAGGTAGAATAGGAGACCAACCTGGTTGCTCATTAAAAACAACCAACAAGATGGCAACTCTATTGGGGATTGACTAGAATCTTGCCTTATCAAAGAGTCATATCAATTGCCATGTTGGTTAGGTTCAAAGTTTGAAGAATCTCAGGCTTGGAGAAAAGCTTTGTTGTAGTGAACCTGAAAGCTACAAGATCTATGGTGCTCTATCGGATGGAACTCAGAGAAAGATTTACATGTAAGTGAGCTTCATATCATTTGAAGTTTTGTCCTCTGCAAAGAGGTGGCGACTCTATCAAGGTAAACCCATTGAAGATTCAAAGAATAGTTGCATGACTACAACATTTCCAAGTATTCTTCATGCTTTTGAACAAAATAAAAATAGAAAAAACTTTTTCCCCTTTATTTGGTGGGATCAAGCACTAGCATCAAGGGAGGTTTGATTATTGCAATTGGATAGTTGTAGAGGGATAGGTTTCATTTGCAAAATGCATTGTTGTCTTGTTTCTCCCTCTACAAGCTTTTATACCATGCTTAAGGCACAGTCTTGTCCTCATAAGAGAGAGTATGATAAGGAAAGATACAACCCTTTGGATTTTGATAAAATCCAGGGTTACCCACATGTTTCCCCTAGGGGAATCAATAAATATTTACCCAAGTTTAAAGGTGGTGTTGAGGAATCAGCATCAAGACATATTCAACTTTTTATTGATTTCATTGGACACTGTCAGGTTGAAAAAGAGGATGTGGTCAAGAAGCTATTTGTGAGATCTTTAGAAGGTGTGGCCGATGATTGGTTCACTTGCTTACCGGTGCACTCCATTGTTTCATGGTATCAGCTCAGAACTTTGTTCCTTGATACCTTTGATGAGGCTTCATCAAATGATGAAGAAGTTATGTTTGGTCAAGAAGAGGAAGAAGTGGTTGAGAGGGTAGGACAGAGCGCTGTCCTACTAAGTTGTAAACAAATATCAGATTTGCTAACCACAGAATATCAAAGATATGCACACAACAACTCTAAGTTGTTGTGGGCAACTCATATCGGTCTTGACAGTGAGGACCTGCAAGATGCAAGGTATGATGCAAGTGATTCCGATGCCCCTTCTAATGGTGATCTTACAGATCATGATGACACTGATTTCAGTTTGAAATTAGATTGTGCTTTTGAACTAGAGTTGCTCAATGGTGAGCAAGATTGGGATGAATGTGATAGTTGGACAGCCCTTGAAGATGAGTTAGAGTCCTTTGGTGACTCTCATTGCCAGCATGATGAAGAACAGAGCCAAGTGAAAAGAGGAAGTGGGAGTAGTAGTTTAATCCATCATTGCATTAATGATGTGCCTCCTCCTATTGAAAATGATACAGAGCAGTTGCAAGATGTGTTGAATGGTGAGTGTATCCCTTTGTATACACTTGATGAAGTTTTCACAGAATGTGACAATATGCAGAGCACTGGAGCTAGTTATTTTCAGCTTCAGGGTAATGTAAATAGTGAATATGATAGCTTGTTGTCACATAACAGTCAGCATTTTGGAAGTATGCCTGACTTTCAAATGCATAAGGATCATGTACATGTTTATAATGATGAATATGACAGCCTGTTGAGAGGTACTAACATATTTTGTCAGGTAGCTAATTGTGATCAGACTGTGTTTTTATGCAGTCCTGATTAGTATTCACATGTATTGCCACAAGATACAGAATCAAAGAATCAAGAGTGTGGCAATAATAAAGTTTATTGGATCTGGTTGCCAGTTGAAGATAAAACTAAACAAAGAGCAAGTTTTCACTTGCACAGAGGCAACCTGACACTTATGTTTGCAGAGGTACATTCATTCATACTACTGCAGATTGGCAGAGGCAAGCACAAGTTAGGGAATGTCAGCTCATTTAGCAGAATTGTGTTTGACAGAGGTAAAAGCTGGCTCTCATTTTTCATTTGGTGGCCTAGTGTCATCAGATGAAACAAAGGAATCAACAATGTGACTCTTGAATTGCCTGTTCATGGACAATTCTCGAAATGGTGCTTCATCTGAAGCATTTCTTTTTCCATGAACATTAGGTTAGGTTTTTGCTTTTCTGGTCGGTTTTGTTTTGCTGTGTCTGCTAACCTTGTCCGGTTAGCTCCTCGTTGTTTTTGGTTTTTTTGTTCTGGTCTGCTCTCCCAGTGATCTGAATTCTTGCTATGCCCACCAGGGGCATACATCCCCCAACTGGAGCCTATGTTAGTGCCATTTCTGGTTTTCTCATTGTCTAGTTGTGTACTCTAGTTTTTCATGACTAAACTTTAGCTATGGGGTGTCTTTCATTTTAGCATGTGGGTTAAATGGGCTCCCACAAGGGTTGAGCCCAGCGTGCTAGTTTTGATCTACAAGGGGCGGCCTGTGTTAGGGTTTCCTGGTTTTTCTCTTTTCTTTTTTTGGGTTTTTATTCCGGTTCCCGTTTCTCTTTTGCTTGCTTTGGTTTTTCTTTCAGAATCGAGGGCGGAACGGATGCTTGAAGGGAACTAGAACTTCTCCAATTCTGAGGTTCTAGTTCCTATTCACGCATCCATCCCGGTCCCGATTCTGTGTGTTTGGTGTTCCTTTTTCTTTCTGCCTTGCGGCGGTCGTGGTTCTTTTCCTCTGTCTCTTCGCTTGTCTTTTGTTTTGTTTTCTTTGGCGGGGGCGGGATCGGGATGGGAATCATTTTTGGAACCTTCTTCATGTTTCCTGTCTCGGGTTTTGTCCCGCTCTGGCCCCGCAGCTTCTTTTTCTCGTGTCGGTTCTGGCTCCGCCTCCGCGGTCTTTTCTTTGGCAGGAGCGGGATAGTTTTCGGCCCCGGTCCCTTTTGTTCCTTTTGTTCCCCATCTCTTTCCTGGTCCTGGCTCCGGCCCTGTTTGTTTCCCATCTCGTTTGCCTTTTTGTTTCATTGACCTGTCCGCCCAGTTTACTCTAACTTAAGTGGTTCCCCTGAGCCCCATTTTCCATTCGTTACCGACCCATAGCTACCATTTTTACCGGCCCCGCTTCTTCTTTGCTGTGACTTTCAGCTTTTGGTGTAACCTCTCGGCGACTCTTATCTATCCCCCCGAGGTTCTCTTTCTTTTCGGCCTGGGTTGGTTGTGTCGGGGAGATGTCTCCCCGACTCCTTTGTGTCTCACCGATGGGCTTTCCTTTCGGCATGACTCTTTCGGTTCGGGGTGACATCTTGGTGACTCCGTGTTCTCTCCCCGAAGTCTCCGTCAGCCTATGTTCTTTGTGTTGGGGAGATGTCTCCCCGACCCCCAATTGTCTTCCCGACTGTGGTGGCCCCCTTTGCTCTTCGGTGTGACTTCCCTTCGGTAGGACTTGGAACTCTCGATATATCTCTTGGTGAATCTGTTATGTCTTGTCGACGGTGTCTTGTGGTTTGCTTTCAGCGTGGGTGGCACCTTTCGTTGAGATGTCTCGGCGATGTCATCTTGCTACGCTGACTGGTGATGGAAGACTTTATGCTTCGGGGAGACTTGTGTTTCGGTGTATGTCATAGCGATGGGGTCGTGTCTTGCCGACGATGATTCAATGTGTGGCATTCGGTGAAGGTCTTATCTTCTCTCGGCGAACAAGTTTCTAAGGGTCTTCTCGGTATAACAGTGAAGTGTCTACATGACTTCTCACCGATGATTGTGTGCTACAGCGACATACATTTGGCAGGTGATTTCATCGGTGAAAGAAGTTATAGGACACAACGACTTAAGTGGTGTATAAAGATCTCTTCGGTATGAGCTTGGGTCTTCGGCGAGAGGTCTCAGCGAGTGACCTTCGGTCTCGCCGATGGAACATAAAGTGGTCTTTGTTGGCGTGAGTTTTGAATCGTCTTGGCAACACTGCATGAAGGAAATATCTTTCGGTAACACACTATGACTTCGCTGTGATGTTTGGCCGACTTGGCCATCTCTCCCCGACTCTATGGTGTTTTCAGTGTCACATGTGGATTTCGCTATATGGTGTTGCCGACATTGTGATCTCCTGCCGACTTTGACGGGTGTTTGGTGCAGCATGTTTCCTTCGGCCAGATGTTTCCCCTAGTTCCTTCTGTCTGGCCGATATGCTTGGCTCTTCGTTGTAGCCGTTTCTCTTCACCTTGAGGTCTTCCCAACACTGCTATCTCTCATCAATATGAGCCTCTCCACACGGTGCGTTAAAGCCTGAGCTACTAATGGAACATCAATGTGCACATGCAGATGATGAACAGTGATGTTTTAATTTGAGCGATAAAGGTGCCTGATGTTTGTCTGAAGACCAGTATGCAATGCGATCTAGTGGAGGACTTGTCTTAGCAGTCCGATGAAGATTTAAAGGAAACCGCCCAATCTCTGATGATCAACGGTCGAGTTTCATACTATACCATTGTTAGGGTTTCTGTGTTCGCACGAGAAGATTTGAAGCATTCATGGTGACGCAGCTTTGGTACAAGGATGGCATGGCTCGAGTATGGACGCGCAGATTTGGCGGCGGATTTGACATTGATTGCATGGCTCCATTCGTTTGGGAATTTCTTTCTTGCAGCGGCCCAACTAGTTGCATTTATTTGACCAGTGAGGCACTTGGAATTTTTGACTTGGCCTGCGTGCTATTCTAGGGTTTGTCCTAGTTAGCTGATGATGTGTAATCTTATATGGTTGGTTGCTTGTTGCTTCTCCTGTTCCTATAAAGGAGAATTTCATGGCCAGATGTTGGGGTTCTAAACTTTGGTGTTCTGTTCCACATTTTTTTGAGTTCTAGGATTAGCCTGGGATAGATTAGGGTTTGGTCTTAGGTCATTTTTGAGTCTATAATCTGTAATGTTGAATTCCTCTGTTAATGCAATCGGTCAAGCAAGAACACATGAAGATGCTTATCTTTCATGCATATCATCAGATTATCTCCATATTTGGAAGTTCTTAATCATTTAAATAAATGCATAAGGTGCTTTTGTTCATCTTCTCATACTTTATGGGACTATGTTATTTTTTGATAGGTCTGCTTTAAGGAAGCAGTTAAATCCTTTGAATAGATAGCAGTGATTATTTGTTTGTAGGTTGGATTGGGTAAGAAGAGTTTGGTTGATACAAGAGTCGGATTGTCAGTGTAAGGCATTGATAGTTGATGTAAGGCATTAGCAAAACATAATCCACTGATTGAGTCTAGTTTGCAAATGAATTCCATCTTTTGTGTTTGACTCCGTGGCCCAAGATTAGGCACTGGTCTATCCTGCGGCCTAGTCCCTCTGAGAAAACTTTTTAAAATTATTGAATATCTTCGGTCTAATCTCTTGCCCTACCTCCTAGTTGCTTCAAGGTTGAGCTACTAAGAATCTAGCCCTATTTGAAGTTCTCAATGCTTGGCATCAGGATTCATCTGCTATAAAAAGCAATGTCTAGTCTTATTTGAGGCATTGTGTGGGTATACTCCGCCTCGGCTCTCAAGTAGAGTCAGTGTAGAAGATCTCTCAGCTTTGATCAATCTTCATCAATTGGTCCATGTCCTCCGAAGGTTCCCTGACTAGAGATGGTTACTCCATAGGTAGAATAGGAGACCAACTCACTGCTCATTAAAAACAACCAAATACTGTATGTAACAAGAAAAATTATTGATGTTAGCAGTGCTTGCATTATCCTTGCTTCCCACCCCTTTACTCATGGTTAGGTTATGCAATTAAATGTAGATAAACTACATTATCATAAAAGTATAATTTCATGGTACTTACCCTAAATGGGTGAGATAACTCTATCATGCACATAAAGAGATTTTTAGTTTAGAATACATGTGATTGTCTTGGTTTAGTATATGCAAAATATTAGTAATCTTAATGTTTAAGGGGACTTAGGGTATGTGTAGATCATCATGGTAAAAATAGGCCCTTAAGTGGTGATAAAATTCTAGAAAATCAGAGTTAGGCAACTTGACATATGCAAAAAAATTTGAATAAATTATTCATTATTTCAAAAATATGTAAGAATAGAATTTGTAGCAAATTGAATGTAGTTTCTAAATTACTAGGCTTATTTATAAAAAATTCTATTTGGTGAAAATTTGAAATTTCAATGTAAAATTTTAAATTTCGTGGAAAAGAAGAAGTAGGTGTCTATCCACCTCAATCTTAACCACAATAAAGTGGGATAACATTTTTTTTATAATATTTTAGATATAAGTAGAGGACCTTGCGTCCCAAATGTGATTCATTTTTTTCTAATTTTTCCACGTGAAATAATTAATTATGATTTTTTATTACAAATTTTAAGAAATATAAAAACCTTGTATGTCTAACCACACCTTAACTTGGTCAAACTTCCGCTAAAATTCATTTTTTTTAATCCTATAGTATGCGAAGAATAGAATGTGATGCATGTTTCAAATTCAAAAAATGTGATACCATTTGAAATCTATAGATGTTTTTCAATCAGCCTATCAATCAGGACTTTAGTCGTAATTCAAATAGAAAATGAATAATAATTATTTATTAAATTCAAAGTAAATAATAATTTATATTGGTGGAACGCTGAGAATCTACTTTAAAAACTCTTTTTGTTTCATCAATTTTGGGTAAAAGAAAAGGTCGTCAGCCACATACCCTAAACATATCCATCATATCGCCACTTTTTGGCTCATCATGATCTTGCACATACCCCTTACTAAGTATAATGTTTAAGTGGTAAGGCGTGATCTCCAAACATGTGAAGGTCTAGTGAAAGAATATTGATTGAATTGTATGATTCCTTTGAATGTAAATAAAACTCTAAAATTATGGAAACAAAGGAATAAATCATGATATGATAGGAAATACCATTTAATCATGTCTATATACGAATGTAGGAAAAAGTAAATAATATGTGATATTAGAATTAGGAAGACACGTATGTAAGGTTAATTTTCCTCCAAATGGATAAAATAGTACAATGAATCTCATGATGTGATTGGGGTATGAAAAAATTTTAGTGATAAAGGAATAACCACTACTATATGCTTCAATCAAAAGTAATATCACTTTAAATGCATAATGACAACTAATTTTATTATTGGAAAATCCAATTTGGTCTATTAGTGACTACAAATATTATCCATAATCCTTCAAATTATATTCATGATCTATATTTAGAGATACATTCCAACCTAGGATAGTGTGAAAAAATCATGATTTGACTATGGGAAGTCAAGGTTCATATAATAAGACTCACTTGTCTATTTGCTAGTTCAAGGAGGTGTTTCAAAGAGGCCCTGAATATGAAATTAAAAGATACATTAATAACATATTAGTTCATTATCTATCATACCTTAATTATTAGTGAATCCTAATATTGTATCACTGTGCCAACAATATGTTTGTTGCTATAAAATAAACCTATACATCTATAAGTAGTTAAAATTATATAATGCATATGAAATAAATAGTATAAAATAAGTTTTGTTTCCTATAAATGAATCCATTTTAACCCTTTATTTCATGTGTATTATATAATCTCAACTAATTAATATATGTATATGTTTATTACATAGTAACAATCAAAATCTCTTTAAATTCATGTAACAAGTTAACATATTAAGCTATATAATATGGTATAATTTGATATATACATAACTCCTAACTGCATATCCAATGCGATATTTAAAAAAAATGGAATTGTGTTATAATACTAAAGAATGCATATATGGAACTTGGATTAAAATTATTCCTAAACTAATAAGAGGAAGAATAAAAAAAAAATCTTTAAACATAAAGTTTGATCATTTAACCATTACAAAATGGTGCTTATTAATTGAATTATAATGTCAAACTCTAAAATATAAGAGGGCCAATTATACAATTTCATAAATGAAACTATATGTACACATACACATATATAAATTTTTGATTAGTGATAAAATATACAAAGGTATATACATCATGTACCCATCTCTATTTAAAGGTTTCACATATGCATCAAGTAGAAAATAATAAAAAAATGTTTTTTCATTTTTATAGTAATATCTCAACTATTAATCCTCAATAAAATAAACTAGTAAATGTGGTTTTATAATACTTGTGGCCCACTCATGGAATCCATGATGTAGGCGCATCACCATTTTGTAGTCCACTTTTGGAATTTTTGTTTGAATTTTTGAAACTTTACTTGCCTCTTAATTTTGGTTGAGCTTTGCATATACTTTAGTTATGTGTGGTAGAGGAAGTTTGGGGGTGTATGGAAAATAAAATGTTATGCACAAAAATCGGTCGAACTATTCCTGGAAAAAAGAGAGAGACCCGCATTTTTTTCTGAGAAAACATTAGCTATGCTAGAAAATGTGTGAGGCAGAAGGGCATCTATGCTGGTGGAATGACAAAAAATTGTGTAGGAGTGCTATCGTATGGTTTAGGACATAGAGCACACCCACTTTCCAGTTATTTCATTCAAGGATAACCGTAGAGATTTCAATGCAAATGAGAAAGAGATCTTGCAATAGGGTTCTCCTAGGGGTGGATTGTAAACTAATGAGTGGTTTGCCACCAAGTTAAGACTTGTAAAGAAAAATGTAATGTAAGATGAAATGTAAGTTGTAATGCTAAGCCATAATTCAATACAAACCTTCACTAAATGATCTACAAATGCAAATGAAACAAAATAGAAAGCTATAGGATGGAATGTGCACACATAAAAATATGAAGATTGTTGGAAGGAGGTCTAAAATGTTGGAAATTTTGACTTTAATGCTAAGTGGGACTCATTCACCAAGCTAGGTGAATCAATCCAAAATTTGGGCTTTTGTGCGGGAACAGTAATCTAGCAAATCAGACCAATTAGTGATTTCTAAAATTTTGGGATCTAAATCTAGTCTTCAAGGTCTACTTTGTGATTCCCAAATTATTTTCAGATCCAAATCTCTATAAATCAACCTATAGGTGTTCTCTAATGTTCTCCAATGCTTGATGTCAACCTTGACAACTTTAGGCACTTAGAAAACTTTCTCCAATCTTTCTTCAATGTGTCTTCAATCCAAACCTACAAGACACACAAAAAAGAGAACGAAAAAATGTTGTTTTGTTAGTGGATAGGGGTTTTCCTTGGTCAAACCCCATTTTGGTAATCAAACCTTGAAATAGAATGGAATAGGAATGGAGAATTATGAATGAAAAAAATATGATGTTACAACTCACCAAACCCTATCAATATGTTGTTGCAAACATGTCTGAGATAGCTCCAATGGATGTAGATCTTGACTTTTTCTTGAAGGTGATAGATCTTGAATGAAATGTTACCTTGAATTATAAAACCCTACATTACAATTGTTAGCTCAAAAATGAACATGATGCATGAAGTCCTTGACATGAAACTTGATGCTTGAATAATGCTCTAAAATGCTTGATAATATGCCCTTGAATGCTCTTATAAACTAAAACTTTCTATAAGGATGAACATGAATGCTTTGGGTGAAAATGAGTTAAATAAATTTGTATTTAGCCTTAATTATGCAAGAATTCTTGAAATTACAACACTACAAGCTGACATTAGATCTAGGAGGATAAAATCCTGCAAAAAAATTGAATTAATTTTGATTTTGGGCCACATGGGACTCATTCACCCAAGGTGGTGAATGAGTCCCATTAGGCATAATTTATGGTACCATTTTTTAATATGATTAGAAATGGGTAAAACCAAGTTCGGGAACCAAAAAACCAAGGTGGGACTCATTCTCCCAAGGTGGCGAATGAGTCCCAAATCACTAAATCTAGGCCACACAAGCTAAAAACACCTAAATTATGATTGGGTATTGATTTGTGTTGGGATTATCCTTGAAAAGATGCATTAAATGAGGCTTGTGGATGAAAAATAAGGATAATTAAATCATAAAGAATCCCAATTATTAATGAAAACCATAGAAAAGTGAGAAAATGTGTTACAACACTTTACAATGCTTCAAAGAAGACATGATTAAGGCTAAAAATAGATTTATTAGGTGTGGTTAATTAATAAAACCTTGGAAAAGTGTGAAAGCATGTTACAACACTTCACACTACTTTGGAAAGGTACCATTTATCTTCATTAGTTCACAAGGGCTCAGGACCTAATGTGAATGTGTTAAAAACATTACAACACTAAATAAAGGTACCATTAAGCCTAGTCTACAAGGAGGGCCCAAACAAGAAAGGAAAAGTAGAAGGGATACTTTTTTCATTGCCACATTTAGCCCCCACTTTAGTGATAGGATGAACTTGCTTCAAACTCACACTAAAGTAGACAAGCACACATCAAGAGGGGTCCAAGTGTAGAAATGCTAGTAAGATGAGATGACAATGATCAAGAGGGATGATCAAGCCCCTAGGCTCAATATCCCATGGAAAACCAACATAGGCACAAAATAACACACATAAAAATGATATAAAGAGAATCAACAAAGAAAAAGCATGCACTGTCAAAGACAAATAAAATGAAACAAAATTAAAAAGAAAAAGAGGTGGATCAATCTTTGACTATTTTCCATCACAATGTGCATTAGATCTAGGTTGTTTGTCTAAAAAATGCATGCTCAATATGAGGTAGCAAAACTTTAGGCTATTTGTTGGGTGAGGAATCCAAGAGGTGAGACACATAGACACATAGTCGGTATGCTCTCTCACACACACGCAAGTGGCTAAGGGGATGTCATTCCCTCGTTTGGCTTCTTGTCAAATCATACAAAAGTTATACCTCCTGATAACTTTGACAAGGAACCACACAAAAATGAACTTCAAGCATCATGAGACAAGAAAAACTTCATATTCTTAGAGCTCATGAACAAACAAGATGGCTCTACAAGCATGCAAGCTATGTTATGCAAGGTGTCCATATAATTGAAAATGAAAATATAACAATAAGGAACATTCAAAGGAGTCTTTCTTAGTTCATGTGAGGTATGTAACTTAGGGGATATTGCGCCTAATGTCTCCAAGACATGACTAATCAAATAATAGAAAAATAACAACTTAGGGGATGTAGTGTGTCACATCAAGCCACTAAGAGGAATATAATATGCTATGAGAAATCATGCTCTTGAAGAACATCACACCCAATGTCATCCACAAAGTGAAAGACACATCACATAAAGTAAAAATATTGCACCATGAACCATGAGAAAGAAAAATGTAAAAGAATAATGCCAATGCATGCCCCCACTTTAAAGAAATTACTAAACACCATGCTATGAGAAATTACTTTAAAGTAGTGACTGATAAATGCATACAATAAAGAAGACATGAGAGCTAACTTGGAAAGCCCTATGCCAAGTCATATGTTTCCCAGTAAAGCTATGTCATGCAAGAGAAAAGGAATTTCCCCCAAAAATGAAAACACCAAACACATAAGGGATCTATAGATTTTGAGTCAGTATGTTCTCGCTACATTATTTTTAGGGATAGCTTGAAATTTTCATTATTCCCCAAATACACATAGAATTGGAAGAATGACACAAAGAGAGAGAAAACAAAGAAAATGCATTTCAGGTCAACATGGAGGAGACATGACTATCTCAACACCTTGCATCATCCCCAAAAGGAAAAATCAAGACAAAGGAATAAAGATTTTGGGTCAACATGGAAGAGACATTAATGTCTCGATGCCTTACATCATCCCCAAAAGGAAAAAACAAGAAAATGAAAAGAAACAAAGTAAAGGAAATGTGAAAATATGTATGACATAGAGAAGAATGAAGTTACAAATAGAGGAATGTCACAAAGATAGAGAGATACATCAAATGAAACATCATGGGGGATCATAATACGTACATGCAATCACACCAAAAAATAAGAAATAATTCAAAGAGAGTAGTTTGACATTTGTGATTCAACCTAAAGTAGTTTATCCACATCCCAATCATGTTTATTGTATACTAAAGGTGGAAAACTAGCCAAAGGGACAATAGAAAGTGACGAACTAGGGCCACCACCAAGTTCAACACTTTTCTTAGGTAAATTATTGTTTAAGCTCATGGAAGAGGAAAATAATGTATTCAATTCATTATGCACCTCTTCACCAATTTTAGAAATTTCCTCATCATCATCTAAATTAATCACAATAGGAGGTTGAATGATAATGTCCAAGGAAGGGTTCAACTCTTGTTGTGGTTGTTGTATTGGATTGTTTTGTTTCAGGGCGAGGTAGAGTCATCATGCATTGCTTCATTCGAGTTTGGATTTTTATTTTCTTTGTTTATTTCTTCATGTAACCTATGAGCAAGGGCACAATGTCTACACCTTCGCTCTACAGCACCTCTATTTCTTTTAGTTCTATTTTCAAGTTATGTTTATGTAGGAGCAGGTTGATCAATCATCTAGGTTTCTTTTCTTCCCTATGGGAAGGAACAAAAGGAACCATGGGAAGTTGTTCAACTACTTTCTCTTTGACTTTGTAAACTTATTTTATTCTAGGAGGTGTGATAGGATTGTTTTTTTTATATCTTGGTATTTTGTAGGATGTAGGTGAAGGTTTTGTCTTAGGTTGGTCTTGGTTGTTTGGAATTTCTTTAGGTTCAATCATGGTTTCATCAAGGATGGTAGGCTCAGTTGTGGATGGATACATGTTTCAGAGGGATAATTTTTCTATTTTCTTCACCTTGAACTTTTGATAGGGTAGGAAAAAGAAGGCTTCTTATGGTTTTATAGGTTCTATAGGGCCGGGACAAACGAAATCTAAGGAAAAGTTTCCTTTGGAGGACAAGGGGTTAAAACCACTGTGATGGACGATGTAAAATTCATTGTCAAAAGGAAATTTTAAACATTTATGCACAACCAAAGGGAAAAATCTCATGGAGCAAAGCCATGGATAGCCTAGCTTCACACAAAAATTTTTCAACTGTGGGTTGATGGAGAATGAGATATCCAATGTTTTTGGTCCTATTTGTAAAGGAAAGGTGATTGATTCCATTGTAGGGAAAGTGAAGCCATTATGCATCTTGATCCATTCTTTCAATTTATCATATATATCTTGTTAGATTTGATGCAAAAGTTAGAATTCCTTGGTGATCACATCCTCTCCACAGATAGGATCCATTAGTATCCCATTAGTGGGTTTTTCATAGATTAGGTTAGCTATGTAAAGAGGACCATTGGGTGCATGTTTAAGTATATCTTTAGAGGAGAAAGGAATTTCAAGAGGTTTTTTATTTTGGCCCTTACGAGTAATGACATCTATCACTTCTACCTTGTCATCCATAGGATCATTATTTATAGAATCATGTTGAATAGTATCATTGTTATCATCATCTGTATCAACATTCATCACATCATTCTTTGTAGTTTCACTAGCTTTGAAAAATGAAATGTTATGAGTAGGCATAAGGTTGGTAAAGATTTGCAAGTTTTCGTTAGGAGGTGAAATGGACTTATTTCCTTGATCACTAACACCTCCAATGAAAAGACAACCAAAATTAATGAGCTAGAGCCCAAAATGTTTAAGACTTTTACAATGTTCTGTGTCATGTCCATTTTGTTGGTGATAATGTAAATAAGATTTTTTTCTATAGCTTGTTGGTAATGTTTTATTAGGATTGGGTGTTTTAATGAGAGGTAAGGTAATCATCTTCTATTTTAGTAGTTTTGGCATTGTGTTATGAAGGGTATCGGGTAGGCTAGTGAACTGTCTATTTGGGTCCCCATAGCTAAAGGGTATCACAACTTTAACAACTACTTGGTTATTAACATTTTGAGTTGTTTGTTGAGGGGGATTGAATTGAAGGAAACCTTTATTCTATTTTCTAAAAGGTTGTGAATTATTTTGATTTACAGACTCAGACTTCTTAGTTTGGTTAAAAGTGGACTCCGCATCATGACTAATAACCAAACTTTGATAATCATGGAGGGCAGTACACAAGTGGATGGACGGAATTTTCATCATGGTACTTGGGGTATGTGCAAGATCATGATGGGCCAAAAAGTGGCAATATGATGGGTATGTGGCTGATGATTTTTTTTACCCAGAATTGATGAAACAAAAAGGGTTTTTAAAGGAAATTCTCATCTTTCGAAAAATATAAATTATGCTTTACTTTGAATTTAATAAGTAATTATTATTCATTTTCTATTAAAATTATGATTGAAGTCCTGATTGATAGATTGATTGAAAAACATCTATAGCTTTCAAAAAATATCACTTTTTTTTAATCCAAAACATGTGTCACATTCTATGCTTTGCATACTATAGGATTAAAAAAAAATAATAATAATTTCATGAAGTTTTGACCAAGTTAAGGTGGTCAGACATACAAGCTTTTTATATATTTTAAAAGTTGTAATAAAAAATTCATAATTAATTATTTACTTGGAAAAAAATTACAAAAAAATATGCATCACATCGGGACATGAGTCCTCTAATTATCTCTAAAATATTATAAAAAAATATTATCATTTTATTGTGGTTATGGTGGTCAGACAGACACCTACTTCTTATTTTTTCCTTGAAATTTAAGTACAACTGCATTGAAATTTCAAATTTCCACCAAATAGATTTCTTTTTTTAATAAACAAAGCTAGTAGTTTAGAAACTACATTCAATTTTCTATAGATTCTATTCTTACATATTTTTGAAATAATATAGATAACTTATTCAAATTTTACGTCAAGTTTCCTAACTCTGATTTTTCTAATTTTTTTGCCACTTAAGGGCTTGTTTCTTCCATGATGATCCTGCACATACCCTAAGCTTATCTTGTATCTTACTTTGGTAATTTTCTATGAACGTATTTTGAAGATGAGGATTAGGAACCTTGACATCAATTTGGGAATAAAGTGATTGATAGCATGAGATAAAGTCAGTTATCTTTTCTTCTTCCTTTTGCTTGCATCTCATCAAATCGGCCAAGGTCATCTTAAGGGTCATATGTACTTGGAAATGGTTAACAAATACCTCAAGCTCATTAAATGAATGAATTGAGTTGTTTGATAAAGAAGAGAACCATTCCAAGGTAGTATCTTTCAAGGACCAAGGAAAAATCTTAGCCAAGAGTTTATCATCAAGGAAAAAGTTACTACATGAGGTGGTATAAGCATTAGCATGGTTAGAAGGATCTCCCTTTCCTCCATATTTCTCGAATCTAGGCACCTCTACACCTTGTGGAATTGGAATTCACAATATCTCCAAGGAAAATGGGCTAATTTTGACATAATATGTGGGTGGTCCATTTTAATTTTGGTTGATGGTGGAAACTTACTTTCAAAGGGAGGAATTTTTTTGCAAAAGTTGATTTTTGAGAGGGTCATTGCTTGCGTTATGAAATGGAGGTGAAAAAGGTGAGGGGGTGTATTTGTTCAAGGGACAAGTGAATGGAATAATTATAGGTGGTAAAGTGGTAGCAGATATGATGTGCACTGCCACAAAGGTTCTAGGGATGCTAGCAAAAATACCCAAGGAAGGAATCATATTACTAGTTGGTTTCACCATTGGTGTGACTTGAGGGTTTGTATACGTAGGAATTAAGGTCATTGTTGTGAGAAGAGAAATTTTATTTCCTCCTTGGATTGTGACATTTCTTGTAGGTAAAGGAAAACTAGCAGTTAAGGTGAGATATTTTCCAAAGATTTGAACTGATGGAACCCCTGAAAATTTTTGGTTCCATTTCTGAAAACTCTATAAAATTCAACCAGTTTCAAGTGTTTGAACTCAGCGTTTTTCCCACTATTCTTGCCTTGGGATTTTTTTTTCAAGTTATCTCATAAAAACCCTTAATTCTTATCCCTTTTCAAAGCTCTAATCCACCATTGACCTTCTATCTCCCATCCCTAGTCATATAAAAACATCTTGAGCCTTTCAATCCCATGAAGTTATCGAGTCCTTTAAAGATTTTTTATACAATGTCCTAGGTGGTCCCCTTCTTCAGTACAACTTATGAGGATGTGCAAATTATTTCACTTAA
>VDFB02021079.1:0-12932 GCA_007258455.2 Sequoia sempervirens | reverse complement strand
CTATCATTTCACTTAGAGGCCCTAATACTTCAAACAACATATCAAGAGCTGCTGAACAAACTGCTAATGTTGTCCAAAACACACAACAACTGAGGAATGGAAAGGAAGTTTCCAAAATGACAGTACAACCCACTTGGTGAACCAATTGAGTCAGTCTTCAAACAACTCTTACAACACAATTTTATACAACTTCCTGAGCCCAAATAGTTCGATCCTAGATAGTTCAAACCCTCTTGGTGGGATGACAATGCTTTTTGTGACTATCATCAAACTAACGGACATAACCTTTCATAGTGTTGACAGTTGAAGAACATTAAACATGACCTTGTGGAAAATGGTACTATTGAGGTTAATGGAAGAATGCAACAACAAAATTCAAACAATGACCATAAAGTATTTTTTGATCCCTTGCATGACCATGGGAAAGGAAAATCCCCAAACATAGGAAATAAGACCAATAATAACTCATCCAATTACGTCAATGTCAAATATGACTATGGACATTCCACTATCATAAACCACATTCGAGCTATTGATGAACACGTTAATGCCATCACCATTAAGAAGAATCTTGAATGTGTCATTAGTACCTGCCATACCAAAATAACCGTCCAAGGCCCTCCTCCAAAATAGAAACAAATACTGAAAGCCCAATACAATCTCCTTGATCAATTAGGGAAGACTCCAACACAAATTTTTATCCTCAAATTGTTGTGCATATCTCCCGACCATAGGGTCATCTTAGAAAAAGACTTACAAAACATGACCATGCCTATTGATCTTGATGTCAGTCATTTTGAAGAAATGGTTGGATGCTTGACCAATTCCCATCACGCTACCTTTTCTGAACAAGATTACTCCACATAAAAGCTAAATCATAACGACCCTTTACATCTTGAAGTCCTTATCCATAAAGCCAAAGTCAGACGAGTCTTCGTAGATAGAGGAGTTGGGTTAAACATTTACACTTTAAAATTGGTTAAGGCATTAGGCTTTTTAGAGGTATGTGTAGACACTACTAAAGGAATTGTTATCAAGGTAGACGATGATGAAGAAAGAAAGTCTAAAGGAATCATAATGATCCCTGTGTGTGTGTGAAATGTGCAAAGTTAGTATCAACACAAACCTTAATGAAATGATTTACATTAAAGATTCAAAGCAAAGTAAACTATTCTAAATTGTATCTTAATGAATCTTTCAAGAACATCTCATTGTCCTCTATTCCTACCTGATTTATTAAACTGTTTGGCCCTCATATTTCTATGAGCACAATGGTTGTTAAAATGACTACTTAGGAAATGAGATAACATTCAACATGCAATCCAATCTAATGCCTACATGAAACTATATGCAAACAATGATGATGAAGGCTATGATGAGTGAAGGATGATGTTGATGATAAATGAACAAGTGGAGGTGGATACTATGGTAGTGATCTATCTGATTCTATGCATGATTCTACATATGCTCAAATGCAAACTTAAAATGAACTAATCTAAAATGCAAATATGATGCAAAATGGATGATAAAATGCAACTGTGATGCAAGATTTAAAGCTAAGATGTAAATACCAAGAAAAACATGATATAAAAACTAGCTATAAGACTCCAAGAATGCTCCAAGCTCCAATGATAAACCTGCATGATAACTTTACTTCAAATGTGGATGCAATATACAAGGCCCAAGGGTTGTATTTATAGCCTTTTCCAAGAATATAGTGAGGTGGAAATAATCAACGGTCCAGATTCGAATAAGAAAAATGGATGGTGAAGATGAAGAGAATCAAGATGTTGTCCCCTTGACCAAAGACAACATGCCATTTGGATGGAACAATCTCTTGACCAATGGGAAACATGCCATTTGGATGGAAGATTCAAGTGTGGGAAGAGAAGACCATGTGCTTCCAAAATTGGTGGAAGCATGGGAGGAATAAGTCATGTGCTCCAAAATTGGTGGAAGTGTGGAGGAATAAGTCATGTGCTCCAAAATGAGTTGAAGATAATTCTAATTAAAAATTAGAGTTATTTATTTCATGTGACTTTGGTGAGGTGGCACAAAAATTTGTAGAAATGTGCTCTAATTCCTAATTGGCCATTTAACTTGAAGATTAATTAAATTAAACAACTTTAGGGAACCTTGATTATTTAATTAATTTAGAAGAATATGTTTTTAGATTTGGAGAATTAGAGAAGGGTGAACAATATAAATAAGTTGAGAATTTATTTATATGTAGTTGGAATATTAATCAAATAGCTAGTATTTAATTAATTAAAGGTGATGCCCATTTTTAGGTGTATACATTTTTCCCCTCTTTGAAGTAATGTGTTTACATGTTGCTTCAAAGAAAAATTTGATACTGATGCTCAAATTTTTTTTCGATGCCCCAAATGATGCCCCAGATGTTGATTTTCAGGTACTGACAGATATATGCCCCCTTAGGAGATAAATCAGTGAATTTTGGAATCTTTAGGATTTTTTGGAATTTTTAATTTTTTTGATGATTTGCTAATGATTTGATAATGATTTGCAAATTTTTATGATGTAGAAACAATTTATCTCTCGGAAAAGAAGATTGAGCTTGCTAGATTGTTTAATTGACACCTTATGTTTCCTCCTCGTGTTTGATGTTTGATGATTGCATTCAACCGATTAATTTGATGATGTTGATGTGATAGTTGATGATTGACCTCATGATAGGTGAGGATCAATGATAGGATGATGATGATTGTCCTCATGATAGGTGAGGATCAATGATAGGATGCTAATGATTGTCCTCATGATAGGCGAGGATCAAAGATAGATTGATGATTGACCTCATGATAGGTGAGGATCAATGATAGATGATGATTGACCTCATGATAGGTGAGGATCAATGATAGTTTGATGATTGACCTCATAATAGGCAAGTATCAATGATAGATTGATGATTGACCTCATGATAGGTGAGGTGCATTGATTGATGAACCTCATGATAGGTGAAGTTGGATCGATTGATGAACCTCATGATAGGCAAGGTTGAATTGATTGATAAGATTGCTGATTTGTGATATGTTATGATCATAGGAGGATTTCTGCATCTGGTGCAGGCAGATTTATATTTGATTGGGTGATGTGGTTTGAATTCTTTGATTGATTGGTATGCCCAAGTATAGGATTGATTAATGTACTGAGACTTGATGATGTATTGATACTTGATGTATACACTTATTTAGTCAGAGATTTTGTGATTCTTGCCATTTTTGATGATGTACCTCTTGATATTTGGATATCATTGTACACTTGACATTATTTTGAGGTATATATGATATGCAATGATGATGATGATTGATCTATGTGTCTATGATTTTCATATGATGATGATCATGATGATTATGATGGATGCATTTGATTTATATTTTATGATGCTATGTGATGTTCTATATGATGTATGTGATGGATCCTATTATGCTAATGAAATGTGGTGAATTTTGATATTTTTGTACTTTTTTGATGCAAATAAATGATGTAATGAATGAATCATTGTGTATATGAAATGATTGTGTGATGGAACTTATTTATATGAGAATGTATGGAATGATGATATGATAATGCAATGATGGATGTTCTATATGGTTTATGGATTTATGAAAATGATGTTTTATACTATGTGAAATGGATTTGATTATGCAATAATGATATGTGATGAAATTTGATGTTTATATTGATTATGTATGGATGCAATGCAAATGATATATGATGTTTTGTAATGATGAATTATGATTATGTGATGCAAATGATAATGCAAATGATTGTGTTCTAGGATCTTAAGTTTAAATGAGTGAATCTATCCACCTTCCAAGAGTTGTGGGAAGGTAGTTGTCAGTTGATTTTTTGTTAAATTAAGCTTCACAAAACTTGACATATTTCCCAATTCTTTTGGAAATCTGAAGAGACTCACTCATTTAAGCTTAGTGAACCACTTCCCTAATGCCACTAAATGAAATGATTTTGATTATGTAAATGAGATGTAATGGATGTTGTTTTGTGTTTTTCAATACAAATATTATGATGTGATGCATGAATGGATGAATGATGTTGTAATTTTTTTCGATGCGAGTGATATGCAACTAAATGAGAATATTTTCTAATTGATCATGATAATGCAAGTGATGTGTAACTATATGAAAATGATGTAGTTTTGGAAATTTGTCAAGTGTACACAATCCATTAATGCAAGAGACAACATCATTGTTGTAGCTTTGGAAAATCCCATAAATATAGACGCAAACTAACATGGATGAAATATACTCTAACCATGCAGATCTCATATGCAAAAGTTGTCATTCGTAACAACTGATTTGTCATGCTTTTTATCATCATTGGGCCTTTAAAATGTTGAAAGTGAGTACAAGAATCAATGGTATATTTAGACCATGATGACCTAAGTACTACTTCCATGATGTTTGATAGTGCAAGTTAACACAAGCATCTAAGTATAATTAAACTAAGATGACTTGAGCATTGCTTGCGTAAATAGGAAAGAGTTAATCATTTTCCTATGCAAATTTAGAATGTCATCAGTGATACTCTGTAGCGCACATCTCACGACAATTTGCATAGTAATAATGATCAAAACTCATAGACAATAGACAAAGAAAAATCATACTCCTTCCTAGCTCCTCTAGTTTGGTACATCATCGAGTGGCTCCAGAGATAAGAAAAAAAAAATCAAAGTAAAAAAAATGAAAATTTATGTTTAACATGATAACCCATGATTCAAAAGAGCATCATCCTTTTGATTTGATTTTATGTCCAATTTTCTCATGTTTTTGGGATTTTTCAAATTTCCAATTTTTAGGTGTTTTCGAAGATTTTGACCAAGAACCTAACCTAAAGACCTATCCTAGGGGTCGTGGGGGCTGATCAAAGATTAGCCTTGCCTACATTGTACAAGCAGAGACCATGTAATTCGACAAGATGACTTTTTTTTTGACTGACTTTTGACCTATTTTGGGATTTTGATAGGATATGGACATTTGCCGCATTTCTGATTGTGATTGATGTTCAACATTGGATTGTGTTTTAATAATTGTTTTTGTTGCATTTGTATTACTGCTATTTGTCTGTTGGTTTAAGCTCAAAGTTTATTGCCCCCAATGAGTTCAATATTTTTCTCCCAGTCTAGGGTGAGACACGACCATGATGCTAGAATATGTACATGGTGCTTTCAAAGGATAGGCAGATGGATGGCGAAAGTGAATGGTTAGCATGCTCAAATAGATGGAAAAGCTAACCTATCACAAATAGCGTTCATTGCCAGGTTTTCACTACTTATTTTTATTACACTTTTTCAAATTTTATGATTTTTTGATCTTTTTGATTTTTCACTTTTTTTTGTATTTTTCTCTGTTTCTGATTTTTTTTGTTGTTGTTACCAAGACACTTGTTTGCCAAGTTTTCATCAAGGTAAACATTTTTTTAGGACATTTTTTGATGTTTTTGGTATTTTTCAGGACCGTTTCCCCAATGCATTGGGATGATTCAAGTGTAGAACTTCTTGATATGCAGGCTATTAAGGGGTTCATCAAACAAATCCCCTTCTAGTGTAGACAACTGATATGCTCCCGATTGGAAGTCTGCTGTGACAATGCCTCGATCTTGTGTGAATGACCATACTGGATGAAAGGACCCGATTGGAATGAATAACATGAGTGGAAAATATGATGGATGATAGAGGCGACAAATGAAAGAGGTTATGATAGGATCCCTAATGTGCATGCTATATGGGCCATCAGGCTTTAGACAAAAAGGAGCTTGGGCAACTAATGAGTTATAGTATGTGAAGGGGTCGCCATCAAAGACGCATTGAAAGACATCACCAATGGAAGTGTAATGATATGATGGGTATGTGAACATGGATGGGTGGAAGGGAATATGTGGTATGAGTGACATGGATGTAGACCATGAATCAACAAGTTCTTTCTTTGATTTTATTCTTTGATATATGCCCCTAATGAGTTTTGAGGGAGAGGCATATTTGGAGATCAACTTTTGCTCGCTTTTATTTTGAATTTTATTTTTGATTTTTCCTGTAGCTTTTTATTTTGGCTAGGGGACTTGCCTGGATCTTTCTTTCTTTTTGATTGGTCTAATAGCTTTTTGTATTGGATAAGGGACTTTTATTGATCCTTTTTTTCTTTTGATATGTCTAATAGCTTTTTATTTTGGCCAAGAGACTTCTCTTTATTTTTCTTTCGTGGCAAGCTTTCTTTTGATTTTGAATCTCCTTTTGAAAAAGGCATTTTTACCTTTGATTTCTGATTTGCCTCCTTTATATTTTCTTTAGATGATACTTGTTGATCCATGTCTACAAGGTGGATGGATGTGGGTGAGATGAATGAAGTGGGAGTGGTGATGCCATCAATGGAGTCTTTGATACTATCCTTTTCAGTCTGCTAACATCAATGGAGGCTTGTACATCCTTAGTGACTTGGCAAGATGACTTGATAGAGGGAGCATTAGGAGATTCATACCCTAGCCTAAGACAAGTGTGATGGAAGGATGGTTGGATATCCTCAGTAGGATCATGGTCAAAAAGCTGGTTATCATAGATATCTTGGCCAAATAGGGGGTTATCATAGGTATCAAAAGCTTGTGTGCAGTTGTATACGGAAAGGGTTGGTGTATCATCAGGATCCCAAAAGGTTTCAATCCCAACACAGTCATCTTTCTACATTTCTTCTATAGCAGTCTCAACATCATTGTTGGAAGTTTGACCTTTCTCAACAATAGTAGTAGTGTCATTTATTAGCAACTTATCTATATGGTATTCTCCACATCCTAGATCATGAATTTGGACTTTGGGGTTTGATAGTGCAGTGACTAGAGTGGATGTTTTGACAATTTCATGATCAACATTTATTTGAGGGGAGGATGCTTCACAATTGCTAGGGATGATGATTTCAGTTTTAGGACTTTGATTATGGCCAGACACAAAAGAATTAGGATCTCCTTGTATTGTGATTTTGACTCCATCATGAGAAAATTTCAAGCATTGATGGTATGTAGAGGAAATTGCTTGCATTTCATGTATCCACGATCTTCCAAGGAGGATATTATAGGTCAAGGGGAGATCAAGGACTTGGAAAACCACATCTTTCATGATAGGGCCAATTTTGATTGGTAGAGTAACTGATCCTTTAGATAAGTTCTCTTTTGCATCATATGCCTTCATGGTAATCTTTTTACTGGAATTTATTACATTTTCTGAATATCCCAAGGCATGTATAAACTTTAAAGAGTAGATATTTAAATCAACTCCTCCATCTATTAGAACATGTTTGGCTAGGCATTTATGGATCAAAACCTCAATATGAAGTGGAGCATTATGTGGATGGGTGAGTGATGCATCATCATTTTCAGTAATTGATAGGAAATGAGGTGTGGTTATATGTCCCACCATAGCTTGGGATTGGAAATTTTTTGAATCATTTGGTATAATGCTTTGTTTATCATTGATTAGATTACCAACAATAGAAATGTGAAGAATAGTAGAATCATAGACATAGTTTACATTCTCTCCTTTGGTGTTCGTTGATGAGGATTCCCCCTTTTTCGTATTTTGGTAGTGTTGGTGGTTTTTCCAGTGCACTTAAAGGAACTTCTAAGGAATAGCCAATTACTATATTCAAAACTCCTGAAAATGACTGGCCAACTGACAAGATCTAGTCATAGACTGAGATCTTCTACACTTTAGGCTCTGTGGGACCTAGGAGGGTGTTCCTATTAGTGTTCATTGATATTGTACTTGACAGAAAACATTATTTTCATAGATCATTTTTACTGAAAAGAAAATATGCAAAGCTTACTATGAAATTGGATTATTTCTAAGTAACTTGCTACCATTTTAGCAAATGCTATCCCACATGACAATGAATGTAAAAATTTGTGTAAAGATTTAGGAAATTTTAAAGTAAATTGAAATTCTGACTCTAGGCTGGTCACCATACAACAATTTGATAAACCCATTAGGTAAATATTTAAGGAAATAGATTGGTGCCTTATCCATTGGGCTATGGAGTCATACACATAATAATTAATAATACATAAATGACTTTAAATCCTAATAGAATGGACTACCCACATTATATCTTTGCATTATGGATCTCATAATTTCTGATACACAACTGCTTATCAAATCCCCAACAAATAATTGGAAATCTATGACTCCATTTGAGCATTTAATTGATTACTTGAATCAAAGCATAAAGCAGAGACATACATTTGAATTGATGTTCAAAAGAAGAATGAAAATATTATTAACAATTCCATTTAAGATTTACTCAAATCCACATAAGGAGAGAAAATGCATCAGAACTAGACTTTCATTTATATTCATGAGTCAAATTTGCATAATAATTTAAGACAATATGTATATATTCTTCCAAAGCAAGCTCAAAACAGACACACTATTCTATTCCTATCATGAGATTCATATACACCTGACCTAGACCTAACCAGAAATTTTCATCTATCTTTTCTTTTTCTCCCTTTTTTCCTCCTTCTACAAGTGAGCCTTGAATTCCCTTTTATATGACAAGGGAGCGACAAGCTTCGGGATCAAATGCAATTTCATTATAGATTTTCATTTCATTAAAATCTCAACTACATTTCACTTGCATTTCAAAACCGCCACATGTTGAATTTTGCAAAACATGGTGCAACTGGGAAAAGCCAAAATGTAACCACTACTAGAGAAGGGAAATGCAATGTGTTGCCAATTTTCCCTTTGTCTCCATCCGCACTACAATGAACCAAGTATCCAAAATGCCATGAGGGTGCACAATCGACATCAAATACCGAAATGTGCCATGCACGCAAAAAGATAGGACCACCACAAAAAATTACATCAACACAAAAATTTAAGACCCCATGTACACAGCAAATTCTTAATTACCCATCACCCCACCTTTACCAGTGCCACGTACGCAGTACACAGAACCACTCCTAGTCATTACTAGATGAGGAGAGGAAACCTTAGCTTCCTCCCCTTTCGATTCTTTACCTAACACACTTCCAGTACACTCGCTTGGGATTTTGACCACCAACAACACAACATATATCATTTCCTCATTAGAGGGGTGACCATCATCCAAAAGAGCTAAATACTGATAGTAGTTGGAGTTGGTCTTAGTTTTAGAGGAGATTCTCGTAAGGTCAATAGGTGAATGTTGGCATCCATAGGAGCCGTGCCCATACCTTATTTTCTTTTGTGCCCCCTTGGGAGACTGCAATGGGCTCTTTCCTTTGTCATATGCTTTTCCTGTAGCATCACCCTAGAATTGTAGCCTTCAACTGCACCTATTGGGTGTGAGTCTAGGCTTTTCAACAAAAATGTTGGCCTCCATGGCTGAAGGAGCTTCTGGTGCATCAAAACCAGACCTCTGGGAACTCAAGTGAGTAGACTTCCTCATTGGTTTGCTCATTTTTCTTCTTTGATAATTTCTCACCCTACCTTGCCTTAATCAATCACACTTAAAACTGCTAAGTGTAGATGACATGAATAACAACTATTCCTTCTATATTTATCGTGTGGAGTGATGATGATCATAATCAATGTCTAACATGCATGTGTAACCCAAGTAGCTCATTGGCAGATGTACTGTCACCATTTAATTCCCCATTTGCATGGAAATCCATAGACTATTCTTCATGATTACTAGTATTTGTGTCTCCACATGAATTGAGATCAACTCAATCGCTCTACAGGATAGCCATTAATGCGAGCTGGTTGCACAGAGTAAAAACAACCATCACGTGTTATTTTCCAACTTTGAATGCTATTCGTTGATCTTTTTCCTTGATGGGTGATAGAGCAACTAGTCTTTGTTTGACCACCTTTGATTTCCAATAGTGCTCCACCAAAATTTTCATAGCCAATGGAGTTCTTCTATGTCAGATGACACCTTCACAGTGTGCAGGCTCCATGGTCCGATTAGGTCGGGACAGGTGTCAAGATCTCATTGATCTTGCTAGTCATAACCACCTTTCATTTTAATCCAACAAGCCAATGGGGAACAATGAAGATCATTCCACTAGATTGATCTCAACTGCTCATTGAGATGCCGGGCCATAGGAGTAGTAGTGGGGAGTGGGTCCCACACTATACCTGGACACGTGTCAGCTTCTCGCCAACTTCACTACATTTATCTTATTGGCACTTAAATCCCATGGGCTGGTGGGGTACGATCCAAATCTTATCCTTGATCTTCGAATCTTGAAATTTGCATATCATGTAATGCTAACATTTAATAGACGGGACTTGGTCTAGCCGACAGCGACATGACCACTGAGGTTATGTAACAACCCGCCACACAACCCTAGTGGAAGTTGCAATTTACTACTCAAACGTACTAATTTTTGTTTAAGTACAATTAACATGCAAGTTCACTACCATTGCCAACAACCCCTAAGGTTACGAGGGAGTTTACTTAAACCCAAACAAGAAACATGAATAGAAACCATAACATTTAATTATTTAATAAATTAAATACACATACATTCCATACATGATAAAATTAGTTAGCATAAGAGATACCACATGTTTCTACTAACAATAATTTACAATAAATTACAACTCTCATTCCCCAGTAAGGTAAATCAATAAGCATGGCTTACAAATTACATCTTCCACCTTGATACAAATGAGGGGTAATAAAGTACAATAATAACTGAAATGAATAAAGCATGAAATAAACTGGATCCCACGAGCTCTCCAACTGGAAATCTCATCCACACGAACAAGAAGAAGACCCAATGGATTAAGGTGCACGTTCCACCCAACCATGTGATACCTGAAGGCTCACCCCCCGTGCTAGGAGATAGTAACAAGGAATTCATACAAGACCATCAACCTCTAGACACAGGCTAACTCACATTGACACAACCAATCACATGAACCATACAACCATAAGAATAACACAAGTACAACTCTAACATCATTGACATAAGTCACATTGCTTCTAGAAATAAAACCGATCGAGTATGTTAAGAAACCATACACAAAATCACGTGCCAACTATTGTACGTGAAAGAGTATCATCCACATAGCTCGACATAGGATGATATCCTGCAGGAATCTTCATGGGCTCCATCCCCACTATAGGTTGTCTGGTGGCTGTGACTAACACCACATACTCACTCATGTGGAATCAATACCTCTCCTTAAAGACAAGATAGATAATAGCATGTTCCGGGCCTTCCCACTCATCCCAAGCCTATATGACCACTTGTGTCTATGAGTGAGGCTAAATTATCTTGATTAATGTGAAATACTACCTAAACTTCTAAGTATATTGTTTTAGTTATCACTTGATTAAACCACCTCTGAAGGTTTCCCAGTTTACCTCTTTGGGCTCTGGTGCCTAACAAAATCCACTCTTCTACTTGACAACAAACCAACACAAAACCAAACCATCCCACCAAAAGGGAATCCCAGTGCATACCATGATAAAACCTCCCAACTCTAGGAGGAACACATAATGAAAACTCACTCCAAACACTGGAGATAACAAAACACATAATCCACTCCTTCCAAAGGAGGCACTATCACATAACCCACTCCTAATCCAAGGAGGCACAAACCACATAGACCACTCCTAATACAAAGGAGGCACAAACCATCCCTATTCGTGAAAACCGGGTAAAACAATAGGATACAACTATACACCCTACCCAAGGTAATATAACGGTTGACTAACATAATACAACAACCCCAAAAGTTAAACCCCTTATGGAAGACTTAACAACCCTTCTAATCAACTTCCCCAAAGTGAAAACATAAGAAGTGCACATTCAAGAAGAGCAATCAAACATGAATTAAATCTATATATTGGATTTCCTAAATCCACTTCCTTCATTAACATTCAGTAATTTATTGCCTTAGTAAAACTGACTTAATAACGTCTCTTTCAGACAAAAGATAAACTTTAACTAGATATTTAATTCCCTAATCGCTCTTAAATGATAATAACATTTACTTCTATGATCTAGAACCTATCATTTAAAAAATAACTATTGGTCCTTTGCAAAATAAATCATTTTAAAGTCAATTAATCCCGCTATTAAACACCTTACATTTAAATCCAAGATTTGTCCTTTCAAATATATTATTTTAACACAAAATCATTAACTTGACTATGAACACAATATTTTAAATTCCTCGATTATACATTTCATGAAAATAACTAATCTTATCATTCATTTGTTTGCAACCAACAAGAACTATAAATAAAAGACGCTCTCTTAAACATTTCATTTCATCTAAAACGAATAACTATTTCCTTTAAAAAAAATTCCCTTATTAAATAACTACTCGTACATTTGACCAACAATAATAAATTTAAATCAATAGGTTTACTTCAGTTTCCTAATAATATTTGAATATAAAAAAACTCATTTCCTCATAGAAATCATTTCATTATAAAATAAATATTTTGAACGTATACATCTGTATTGATTAAATATTCATTTAAATAAGAAATATTTCTACGTAAATTTAATATCTATTTCACACATTTAAATATCCATCTATTTAACCATGTGCACATCATCTAGTTTCCTTAATTACACAAAAAGATCAAAATCAATTGTGTTATAGTAAAATCATTATAAAATTAATAACCGAGTCAATAAAATAATCTCAAATTGATTATATTTAAATATGTAATTTATATTTTCAATTTAACTTCCGACTCATTAAAATAACTCAAATATTTTCCAATTAAAAATACAAATAAAATCCATATATTTAAATATTTAAATATTATTTATATATATATCTTTTTAAAAAAATAACATTTTATATTTCAACTAATTAAAATAGATCCCAATTATTTAAAATATATAATATATATTATATATATTTAAATAATAATAAAATATTTATTTAAATT